>VSMD01081729.1:0-11236 GCA_008750895.1 Mirza zaza
AAAAAAAAAAAAAAAAAAAAAAAACAAAACCCATTAGCACCTAGCACTGATGATATGAGGAAATGCATTGCTGGTGGGGCATGAATCTTTACCATCTTTCAGAAAACAATCTGATAACATCCATTAAAATTAGAAATATGCATCATCTTTAACCCAGGAGTCCTAGTTTGGGGAATTTCTCCTACAGGAATAAAAGCACCAGCATTGTTTATAATGGAAAAGGACAATAAAACTGGAAGTGCCCTAAATATACCACGATAGAAGAATGGCTGACTAAATTGATATCTGTGTCAAGGAATGTTATGCAGCCATGAAAAAGAGTGAGTTATGTTTATACATATTTATCTGGAAATATACCAGTAGTGTGTTATTTAGAGGGAGGGGATAAGAGAAAATTATAGAAGTATATAGAAAGAAGCAGCTTATTTTTGAACAAATATATAAAAGGGAAAAAAGTCCATGTACATTTCCACATACACATTTGAGCAGAGAGAAAAAGATGCAGAAAGCTATTAATACAAATTGAACTATTCAGACTGTACCTCAAAGGGTACAATTAGAGGCAGAGTAGTTATTGCATTTTTCTTAATACATGTCTGCTTTATTATACTTGCTACAATGGGCGTGCTTTGTTTTTCTGTAATTAAAAAAATCTACTGAAGTGTTTAGCTTCAGATGCAGGATTTTTGGAAAAGATCATTGTTATGGGATTGGTCACTCATGCAATGGGATACAATGGAGCAGTTAAAAAGAATGAAATGGGGCTATGTGTGCTCCACAGGGAACACATGGAGATATGTACAAAAATATGCAGTAACAAAACCTGCATAGGAACACCATTTGTGTTAAAATAGAAACAAAACACACATAAGTATGTTTATTAATACACAGAAAAATGCTGGAAGGAGGATCAAAGACCCTTAGCACCTGCTGCCTACCTCTTGCAAGTGCAATGGGAGGGAGACTTCATACCCTCTTGTCCTGTCTGACCTTTATAAGAGTGGATTAGTTTATAAATAAGTAAAAATTAGTTGTTTTAGGAAAAGCCATTGTTTTCTTGCCTCATATTGACAGACTGCACTAAGATGTGAGTGTAATCTCCAACCAGTGGTTATAACCCACGTGAGCCTCAAGCTCGCAAAATTAATTATCAATTTCTACATGTGGTACTACCTGCCCCTTAGGAGTTATTATATAAAAAGAACTGTCACAACCAACTCAGGGTGTGTCCAACTTAAAAAATGATAATGATATCTACATCTCTATAGTGTTTTATAGTGTCTAGGAAGGGTAAAAATTCCTCTGCAAGGAATTTGTATGGAAGTAATATGCAATGGAAGCAGTCATTTTAAAGGTACATCATCATAAGCAGAATGGCCCACTATAAACACGTACAAAAATCAAATAAATGCATTAATACCCTGTAACATCCCTGCCCATAGCTATTAGATAAGCAATTACGAGAGAAATCGCTTTACAAAAATTGTAAATGCCCTTGTGTGAAAGATCACACGTTCTTTGGGTTAAGGCACAGCTTCAGATGAGTTGCAAGTGTATCTTCCAAGTCACCCAGACATCACTGGTTTTTCTCTCAAGCTGCCCTTGCCCCAGGAGAACAGCCTAAGTGTCCCCCTGTGCTGGGTGCTCATGTCACCCTCCCAAAGCCCCGCTCACCCCAGACAGAGCAAAAACAGATTCCTACAATATGGACAGACTTATGGCTACCTTTAATATATTTCCAGATAATTTCCCTCTCCATTCATCATTTTGAAAAAAAGTTTTGTGGTATTTTAAAAGAAGTTTATAAATGTAGTAACATCATTAGAAATTAACTCTTCACTATAATATCTAGAAGGATAGTATAGGAAGGAATTTTCAACTTTATGATGGACATCCATGGGAAAATATCACTTGATGCATAGCTAACTTTTCAAGAAACGTTGATTCCACTAGGAGGCACAGGGTTGGTTTTATAAGTTAAAACAAAATGGTAACATAATGGTTATATCTAGTGGGCACAGGCTATGTGTTTTACAGGCACTCTCTCATTTAATCTTCACAGTAACCCTCCGAAAGGGGACCATTTGCCTCAGTTTACAGATGAGAAAACTTAAGCAAAGTTCTATAAAAAGCTGTTCAAGTTCACGTAGCCGGGAAGAGCGATAGCCACGGCTTGATCTACTTCTTCCAGAGCTCAAGGGCAAATCCACCCCATCACACCGTCTTTCCTCCCTGCCTCATGCCTGCTCACAACACTGGAAGAGAACATTAGTTGCCATGTGTGGTGTCCCCAAGGAAGCCTGCCCCTCCCACAGCCTCTGTTATTGGCCAAACCCTGACAGAGCCATGTCCCTCCCCTGCAAGAGACGACAGACAATTCAGAGCACAGCAAGGACCTTTGCAGCGGGCCCGGCTGGATGATAAGCTGACCCAGCCCAACTTCCTGTCTGAGGGCAGGAGCAGGCGTACCTGGCAGCAGCCGGGAGCCAGGAGCCCACAATGTGCACAGAGAGGGCACTGGGGGCAGTCTGAGGTCATGCAGGCACAGAAACCATGAGGCAGCAAAAGCTTTGGAGAAGAGGAAGAAGGGCTTTGACAGAATACAGGAGCACTGCTCATGTGGGTGGCCCAGTCTCATTAAGGCCAAAGCATGAGAGTAATGATGTCCCCATCTTTGGGACCCTGTTCCTGAGGTCCCAGAGATGCTTTTCCTGTCCCAAGGTGCCACCAGGTGACTGGTGACTGTAGCCTACTGCTACTTCTCCTCCCCACCCAAGACAGCCATGCCCTGCCTCTCCAGTAACAGACTTCTAACACGTCCAGTGCAGCAACGAACCTCACTTCTTGACAATCCCAGCATTTGGAGTCAGGCGGCCAGTTAGTTGTGTTTCAGCACAATTCAGCAATGATTTACTATTTCTGACAATTCCTGCAAGTTGGCAGGGCTCAGCTGGGTGGTTCTTGTATTCCAAGTGATGTCAATTGGAGTTCAACTGCGGCTGGTACACCTAAGGTGGCTTCAGGCTGGAATTGCTGAGGGTTGGTAGGTCTCTCTCATGGTTGTTCATTATTCAGCAGTCTAGTCTAATCTTTATCTGGCAGATGGATCCCAAGAGGGTGAAAACAAAAGTAGAGGGTGAAAACAAAAGTAGCAGGTCCTGGTAAGGCCTTCCACTGCATTCTATTGGTAAAGCAAGTCACAGGGCCAGCCCTAACTAAAAGAGAAGAGCAACAGACTACACCCCTTGATAGGAAAATTGAATCAAGCCTAGAGGAGTTACTAATAGCCATCTTTGCAACCAAAAAGTAATTAGAGTACTCTATACATCATATAATATCATTGGAAATTAACTTTTCAGTAGGAAGGAATTCTCAATTTTGTATACAGACATATATGGGAAAATATCACTTGATGGATAGCTAACTTTTTAAGAAACATTGATTCCTCAAAGGAATCCATGGATCAGAACCCTTTTCTAGTCAGCTCTGGCAGGCAGAGGGACATGGGTTTTACCAATAACAGGGGTGTGGGAGGGGCCCTAGACTCCCTTGGGGACACCACACATGGCAACTAATATTCTCTTCCAGTTTTGTAAGCAGGCATGAGTCAGGGAAGAAAGATAGTGTAATGGAGTGGATTTGCCCTTGAGCTCTGGGAGAAGTAGATCAAGTCCTGGCTATCTCTCATTCTGGCCATGTGACCTTGAGCAGGTTTTATAGAACTTTGCCTCAGTTTTCTCATCTGTAAAATAAGGTGAATAGTCCCACTTCAGAAGGTGAGAGAATACAAAATATAACTAGAATACTACTATTGCTACCACAAAATTTAAGTGGGAGTTGTTAGATCTTATTCAGCTACCTTTCCCTTTCCTATTTATTCCTGACTAGAATGTGGGTGTGATGACTGGAACTTCAGCAGTCATCTTACAACCATGCGGCAACCTGAATGATGGGAACTGCACGCTAAAAATAGCAGAAAAGAGAGAGAGAGCTCCTGATGAGATAGAGGAGCTGCCAAACCAGCCAAGGTCTTGCATACTTCTAGAATGTTTCCACATTAGAAAACATACAGAGTTCTATCTTACACAATGAATATGTGGTTTTTCCATTATACAAAATACAATGGGTACAGACTATTGGTGAACAAACAATAGAAGGAATTACTTAGCCCACGATACAACATTCCTGTCGCATTGTATTTTTTTTTTTTTTTTTTTTTGAGACAGAGTCTAACGCTGTTGCCCCAGCTAGAGTGCTGTGGTGTCAGCCTAGCTCACGGCAACCTCAAACTCCTGGGCTCAAGCAATCCTGCTGCCTCAGCCTCCCGAGTAGCTGGGACTACAGGCATGCACCACCATGCCCAGCTAATTTTTTCTATATATTTTTAGTTGGCCAATTAATTTCTTTCTATTTTTAGTAGAGACGGGGTCTTGCTCTTGCTCAGGCTGGTTTTGAACTCCTGACCTTGAGTGATCCTCCTGCCTCGGCCTCCTAGAGTGCTAGGATTACTGTGAGCCACTGTGCCCGGCCCAATTTTTTAAAAAATAACTAATAGCACATATTCTGATTAATTACTAAGTTTGATTATAGCTATATAAAATATATTAGAGCAAGCTTCAAGCTAAAGGTTTAGTGACAAGTACCTTTCCCCTGAGGTACCAGGAATCAGTTCCTGGGGGCTTATGAGAAACTGTTAAGAAGCTCCCTAATACATCTACATAAACACTGCTTGAGAAAATACTTCTAATGCCTTTCAGCCAAAACTGAGCTTGAGTACTTGTCCTGAACTCCTCACTGTTTAGGAAGAAACAGCATACAAAGTTCAAATGAGGTCATATCATATCCACCCTCCCACCCTGTTCCTCAGTCAGCCAACACTCCCTCTGAGCTTCTACTGCCATGTCTGAGTCATGGAAGGATAGCTTGCCTTTTCCTCCCCCTTCCAAATGTTTAAAAACACCAAGCTTAATAGGCAAGTTTTAAAACACAAGAATAGGATGTTTTTTTCACAGGTGTGCAAAGGAGGACCCTAGAACTGGTAAACTGAGAAGCGGGAAGCAGAGTCAGGTATCACAGGCCTGACCAAGGCACTCAGATGTGAGTCGGCAATGACAGACAGCCCCTCAGCCCTCAGGTTCAAGAACAGGGGAGAGAGCAGCATCCCAGAATAATACATTTCGCTTGAAAAGTAGCTGAACTGGGCTATGCTATTATTAACATTTTACTCATTTTCATGTACGGTTTGGTAAATGTTTTATTTGACTTTTGCATATATTTCAAATTATTGGAATATTTTATATTCCCATCTATTTTAAACTAGTAATTGGCTTTCTAAAACAAACGGACACCTTCTTGAAATATATGTAAATATAATTAGAGTACTACTACTGCCACACAAATATTATGGAGACTTAGGGTAAATAATTTACTGTACTGTTTTGCAATGCTTTAGCCCTAAAGCCCAATTATTCACACAAAATGCTTTTCTAGAGACTCCTCTTTGAAAGGAGTGCAGGAAAACACGGCACATTGCATTTTATCTCCTAATCCAGTGACACGTTTGCATCTTATTTGATCATCTGCCAAAACTTGTTGCCTACACGCTGCACACGTTTCTATTCCTACCATGACAACGTCAAAACGCCAGTGATTCCCAGTGGATTCTTAACCGATGACCCCCTCTGGCTCCGGCGATCTGCCCACGGTCACCCCCCTCGCCCCCACGGGTGTCAGCCAAGACAGCGCTCCCGCCACTAACCCGCGGCCCCCGCTCAGCTAGGGGACGCGCCCAGCTCCGCTCCCTAGCGGTTTCCTTTTTTGACTTCCCGTATCTTTGCTTCTTGTCCTTCTGTTCTTGGCTTCCCGTTCCCGGCGACTTTCTCTTACAACACCCCTAAAGTGGTGGCCGTTTCCTCCCGTCGGCGGCTCACTACTTACCTACCCACGCGGTTACTCAAAACTCAGGGGCACGGGCAGACCCAGGCTCTGCCACCGGCCACACAGCCCGGAGTTCAGCCAGGGTCCTCCTCAAGCGAGCTATTAACGCTCCCAGCTCCCATAAAATCACCAAAACCACCACTCTCCCGCCCCCTCCTCCGCACGCCGGCTCGTTCGCAACGACTCACGCCTGCGGCTGAGACCGAGGACGCACTCGGGAGAGGACGGTCCTTTCGGCGGCCGCCTGGCCGCAGCCCCTGGGGACACAGCGGCGCCCAGGCCCGCGGCCCGGCCCGCGCGCGCTCGGCCCCCCGCTTCCACCCGCTGTGCCCCCCGACCGCTCGCGTCCCAAGCCCGACCCCAGGCGAGCCCCGAAGTTGCCGGACACGGACCCCTCACCCTCCCCCCCCCGCCCCGGGGCGCGGGCTGGCCGGGTCCCCCGCGGACTCGGGCGTCCGCCCACCTGGGCCGCACCGGGACGGGGCGCGGGCTCACCTGGTCCCGCCCGCGCCGCTCGGCCGCTCCGAGCAGGCTCTGCGCCGCCGCGGCCCCGGGGCCCGGGCGGGGGGTCGGCGGGGAGTCCCCGCCAAGTTACCCCGGGCGCCTCGAAAGAGGAGGCTGCCGGGAACGTGGGTATTCTTCCGTTTCTCCGGGCCTTTGCGTTCCCAGGGACCCCTCCAGGCCAGAGGCTCCCGAACCCTGACCGCCGACCCGCCGCGCTCTCCCGCCGCTTCCCTCGGCTCGGGGAATTAGCGGCGGGGCGCCGCGACCCGTGGGAAACGCAAAACTAATTTCCCCCTGCTGGTGGCTCTGGGGAACTGCACGCGGCGGAGCAAACCGGCAACTTGGTGTCTTCCCTGTCCACCTGTCTCAGAGAGTTTTAAAACCTCCCGTTTTATTCATTTTATTTTAAGTGCCACCCTAAGAACGGGAAACCCATTTTTAGACTTCAGATTAATGAGAATAAGAAAAGTTAAGACATCCCACTCAACCATTTTCTAAATCCTTTTTCTTTTTAATTATCGAAAATCGCAAAGATAAAAGCAGGCAAAAGAGTATATAATGAGAGGTTCCAGCTTTTGGCGATGCGGACTAATCTTACTGCAGATGACAATATAAAATCGGAGCAAAATATTTTAGAAAAATATCTGAAGGCTTTGGAGATCGACCAAATGAAATGAAGAGGAGACCACCCTTCAAAGATGAATGGAAGCTGCTGGGATTTGTGCCTTTGTGGCTTTTTACCTGGGGCAACCCCCACGCCATGTAGAGCACCGCGGCCTGACTGGCTTGAAGGGGAGAGAAAACAGAGTGTGAGGCTCTAGAAGAATTGGAAAGTAGAGGTGATAATTCTGGAAGGAAGGAGTCTGTGGAGAAAGTGAACCTCGGAATATGTGTCATATTAGTGTTCTATTGCTGCCATGACAAATTACCACAAACTTAGTGACTTAAAACAATACAAATTTATTATCTCACAGTTCCAGAGGTCAGAAGTCCTATAAGGGTTTTACTGGCTCAAATCAGGGCGTGGATAGGGATGGGCTGTGTTTCTTTCTAGAGGATTAAGTAGAGGAAAATCTGTTTCCTGCTCAATGACTCACAGAAATTCAGTTCTTTGCAGTGGGAGGCCTGACTTTGCTGTTTTCTTGCTGGCTGTAAGGTGAAGATTCTTCCAGCTTCTGGAGACCACTGCAGCATTCCTTGCCTTGAGGCCGCCTTCCTTCATCTTCGAAGCCAGCACCTGTGAGTCAAGTCCGTCTCACACTTCAAATCTGTCCTCTTTCTCCCGTTCACCTCTCTGATCCAGCCTGCAAAGGTTCTCCTCTTTTAAATACTCACGTGATTACATTGGGCCCATCCAGATTATCCAGGATAGGATAATCGCCCCCATTTTAAGGTCAGTAACCTTAATCACATCTGCAAAATCCCTTTTGCCATGTAAAGCAATATATTCACACATTCCAAGTATTAGGACACGGACATCTTCAGGTGGCCATTAAGAATGGCTACCAGAGCCGGGCGTGGTGGCTCACACCTGTAATCCTAGCACTCTGGGAGGCCAAGGCGGGAAGATCGCTTGAGGTCAGGAGTTTGAGACCAGCCTGAGGAAGAGTGAGTCCCTGTCTCTATTAAAATAAGAAAAATTAGCCTGGTGTGGTGGTGCATGCCTGTAGTCACAGCAACTGGGGAAGGTGAGGCAGAAGGATCACTTCAGCCCAGGAGTTTGAGATTTCAGTGAACTAGGATGATGCCATGGTACTCTAACCAAGGTGATAGCGTGAGATCTGTCTCAAAAAAAAAAAAATTGGTATCAGAGTCTGCCCTCTGACACCTCAAAGAAGTTATAGCCTAATATCAATAATTATATTAATTTTTTTTTTTTTTTTTGAGACAGAGTCTCGCTTTGTTGCCCAGGCTAGAGTGAGTGCCGTGGCGTCAGCCTAGCTCACAGCAACCTCAAACTCCTGGGCTCAAGCAATCCTTCTGCCTCAGCCTCCCAAGTAGCTGGGACTACAGGCATGCGCCACCATGCCCAGCTAATTTTTTCTATATATATTAGTTGGCCAATTAATTTCTTTCTATTTATAGTAGAGATGGGGTCTTGCTCTTGCTCAGGCTGGTTTTGAACTCCTGACCTCGAGCAATCCACCCTCCTCGGCCTCCCAGAGAGCTAGGATTACAGGCGTGAGCCACCGCGCCCGTCCTTTTTTAAAATTTATTGTCAAGAAGCAGTTTCACTGTGTTACCCAGTCTGGTCCCAAACACCTGGCCTCAAGGTGTCCTCCCACCTCAACCTCCCAAAGTGCTAGGATCACAGGAGTAAGCCACCATGCCTGGCCAATGTAAATTTCTTATAAATAAGACAACAACGAAGTTTGCCACATTGATAGACTCTTCCTTTCACTTTGCCTTTACAACTTGACTACTTGTTTGGTGCAAGGGGCCTACCTTTTGGCCTATCTCTGGTTTCGACATGCTTCCCTCGCTAAGCTTAATCATTTAAAGCAAGAGATGGGGGACTCCTTTCACTTGAACACTTAGAGGCTATCGTAGGGTTCTTAACTGAACTCATTTCAATATTGTGTATCAGGGAATAGAAAGGCTTGAGGAGAAAGAGACAGAGGAACAGTCAAAACACACACATCTGTTGATTAAGCTTGTCTCTATATTGGCGCGGTTCATGGTGCCCCAAAACAATTACAATGGTAACATCAAAGGTCACTAATCACAAATCACCATAACAGATATAATAACAATGAAAAATTTGAAATATTGCAAGAATTAACAAAATGTGACCAGAGACACAAAGTGAGCACATGCTGTTAGAAAAATGGCGCCAATAAACTTGCCCAGTGCAGGATGGCCACAAGCCTTCAATTTGTAAGAAATACAATATCTGCACAATAAAGTGAAGTGCAATAAAATGAGGTAGGCCTGTATATTAATATTTGACGAAATAGACTTTAAGACAAAGTATAATTAGAGACAAAGAGGGAAATTCCATAATGATAAGTCAATATATCAGGAAAATAAAACAATTATAGGCCGGGCACAGTGGCTCATACCTGTAATCCCAGCACATTGGGAGGCCAAGGTGAAACAATCGCTTGAGCCCAGGAGTTCAAGACCAGCTTGGGCAACATAGCAAGACCCTATCTCTATAAAAAAATTTTTAAAAAGTGATGGCATGCATCTGTAATCCCAACTATCTGGAAGGCTGAGGTAGGAGGATCACTTCACCCCAGGAGTTTGAGGTTTCAGTGAGCTGTGACCACTTCACTACATTCCAGCTTGGGTGAAGAGTGAAACCCCATCTTAAAAAAAAAATTGTAAATGTTTATGCACCTAAAATCAGAGCTTCAAAATAACTTAAGCAAAACTAACAGAACTAAAGGGAGAAAAAAACAAATCCACAATTATAGTGAAAGATGTCAAGACCCTGTTTTTGATAATCAACAGAACAACTGGACATAAAAAAAAATCAGTAAAGATACAGAATATCTAAAAAACACTATAGTGTAGGGATTGGTGAATTACGGTCTATGGGACAAATCTCATAAATAAAGGCTTATTGGAAAACAGCTATACCCATTGATTTATGTATTGTCTATGGTTATCCATGGCTGCTTTTGCAGAATTGAGTAGATACAAAAGAGACTATATGGTTCCCAAAGCTTGAAATATTTACTATCTGGCCCTTCATGGGCAAAGTTTCCTAGCCCCTGCTATAAACCATCTCAACCTAATTGATATTTATAGAACACTATACCCAATAACTGTAGAATATACATTCTTTTCAACTGCACATGGTAATTTCAGGAAAATAGACCAAAATTGCCCCAAAAATATCCCTTAATAGACTTCAAAAGATTGAAATCTTACAATGTATGTTCTCTGACCATAATGGAATTAAATTAGAAATCAATAAAAATATCTAGAAAAGCCCCAAATATGTGGAAATTATACCACACATTTCTAAATAATATAGGAGTCTTTTTCACCAAACTGGTGCTTTAAATAATAATAATATATAAGTCAAAGAAGGCATAGGAAATTAGAAAATATTTCAAACTCAATGATAATGAAAAGTAGCATACTAAAATTTTTGTGTTGCAGCTGTAGCAATGTTTAGAGGGCAGTTTACAGCTTGAAAAATTATATTAGACAGGAGTTCGAGACCAGCCTGAGCAAGAGCGAGACCCCATCTCTACTATAAATAGAAAGAAATTAATTGGCCAACTAATATATATAGAAAAAAAATTAGCCGGGCATGGTGGCGCATGCCTGTAGTCCCAGCTACTTGGGAGGCTGAGGCAGCAGGATTGCTTGAGCCCAGGAGTTTGAGGTTGCTGTGAGCTAGGCTGACGCCACGGCACTCACTCTAGCCTGGGCAATAAAGTGAGACTCTGTCTCAAAAAAAAAAAAAAAAAAAAATTATATTAGAAAGGAAGAGTCTCTAAATCAATTACCTAAGTTCCACTTTAAAGATCTAGAAAAGCAAAGGAAACAAAACTCAAAGTGAATAGAAGAAAAGAAATAATAAAGATTAGTGTAGAAATCAAAAAAATTGAAAATAAAAAAGCAATGGAGAAAATTAACAAAACAAAAAGTTGGGTCTTTAAAAAGATTAATAAAATTACTAAACTCCATGTGAGACTGATCAAGAAAAAAACAGACATAATAGAATCTACCAATATCAGGAATTAGGCCTCTCATGCTATTTGTTTCCTGTTTGTTTCTTCTGATTTTTGCCCCTCTGTATTCCTTTTGCAATATTCTTTTGGGTATTTGAACATTT
>VSMD01081747.1:1419-128148 GCA_008750895.1 Mirza zaza
GTGTTGTCTTCTTCCCCTTCTGGTAACCCTATGACCCTCACATTAGGTTTCTTCACATAATCCCACAGGTCTTGTAGGCTTTGCTCTTTTCTCTTGTTTCTCTGCTCTATTTCTGTGACTGATTTATTTAATTGGAGGGTGTTGTCTTCAATCTCTGAGATTCTTTCTTCTGTTTGGTCTACCCTGTTCTTGAGACTTTCCACTGTATTCTGTAGTTCCCTGACTTGATTCTTCATTTCCAGGAGTTCAGTTAAACTTTTCTTCATTGTGTCTATTTCTTTAGTGAACTTTTTTTCTAGATCCTGGAGGCTTTTTGTGGTTTCTTTGTCCTGATTATTGAGTTGTTTTTGCAGGTCAGTGAGTGTTCTTATGATCCACATACGAAATTCCTCTTCTGTCATTTTGGTTGCCTGGTTTTTGATGTTGTCTGTTTCTAAGGGGCTGGTGCTCCTCTTTGGGAGTGTGTTTTCTGTTTGTTTCTTCATATTTCCGGAGTTCCTTCTCTGATTTCTTCCCAAGTGGCTCAGTTGTTGTTTCTTTTTTTTAGGTTTTCGTTTGGGTATTCACACGTCTTGTTTAGTTTCTGAGCCGGTAGGTAGTGTTGCTCACTTGTGGCAGTCGTTGCTGTGCTAGTGTCTGCAGGTCTCTCTACCCATTGTGAACCCACCAGCAGTCCGAGATGCAGTGGATGGGAAACAGCCGAATCACCTACCCTTCCTGCTGGTCTCTGGGCTGCTCTGGAGGCCTCCTGTCTTCTGCCTCCTTAATTACACAGGTGGAGATAATTGGCAGGAATGGGAACAGTTCCTATTTCAGCTCCGCCCCCAAGGCGGGGCTAGAAACTTTGGATCCAAAGGCCCAGGCCCAAGTTACCAGAGTGTGGTGGACGTAAAGTCTCTCTGACTTATATCCACCAAGGGCAGCCTACTATGAGGCTCGGCCCTGCCCAGGCCGGCTCCAGTCTGGACACCAAGCACAGGAGATTTGTGCAGGGAAAGACTTTCCAGAAGCAGGCAGGCAGGTAACGGGACCTACCATTCCCCAACATCTGCCTTCTTAATTCCACAGGTGTATATAAGCAGCAGGAACGGGAACAGATCCTATCTCATGTCTGTCCCCAGGGCAGGGACAGAAACTTTGCGGCCAAAGGTCCAGCCCCAAGGTTCCCGGATTTTGGGGGGCTTAAATTCTCTCTGCCTTTTATCCACCAAAGGCAGCCTCCTACGAGGCTCGGCCCTGCCCCCGCGGGCTCCAGAGCCTGGACACAGAGCCCAGGAGACCTGTGCAGGGAGAGACTGTCCTGAAGCCGGCAGGCCGGTAGCCAGACCCACCGATCCCCTCTTCTGTCTCTTTAATTACACCGGTGGAGATAAGCGGCAGGAATGGGAACAGTTCCTATCTCAGCTCCGCCCCCAAGGCGGGGCCAGAGACTTTGGAGCCAAAGGCTCAGCCACAAGACACCGGAGCTTGGTGGACGTAAAGTCTCTCTGCCTTATAACCACCAAGGGCAGCCTCCTACAAGGCTCGGCCCTGCCCAGGCGGGCTCCGCACTCTGGACACAGAGTGTGGGAGACCTGTGCAAGGAGAGACTGTCCAGAAGCAGGCAGGTGGGCAGCGGGACCCACCAATCCCTGTTTTCTGCCTCCTTAATTACACAGGTGGAGATAAGCGGTAGGAAGGGGAACAGTTCCTATCTCAGATCCACCCCCAAGGTGGAGACAGGAACCTTGGAGCCAAAGGCCCAGCCCCAAGTGCCTGGATTGTGGGGGGCGTAAAATCTCTCTACCTTATATCCAACAAAAGTAGCCTCCTACGAGGCTTGGCCTTGCCCAGGCGGGCTCCACAGTCTGGACACAGAGCACGGGAGACCTGTGCAGGGAGAGGCTGTCCTGAAGCAGGCAGGCCGGGAGCCAGACCCACCAAGCCCCGTCTTCTGTCTCTTTAATTCCACAGGTGGAGATAAGCAGCAGGAACAGGAACAGTTTCTATCTCGGCTCCACCCCCAAGGTGGGGATACATAATTTGGAGCCAAAGGCCTAGCCCCAAATCCCTGGATGTGGGGGTCATAAAATATCTCTGCCTTATAACCACTAAAGGCAGCCTCCCACGAGGCTCGGCTCTGCCCAGGCGGGCTCCGCACTCTGGACACAGAGCGCGGGAGACCTGTGCAGGGAGAGACTGTCCAGAAGCGGGCAGGCAGGCAATGGGACGCACCAATCCCTGTCTTCTGTCTCCTTAATTACACAGGTGGAGATAAGAGGCAGGAATGGGAACAGTTCCTATCTCAGCTCCACCTCCAAGGCTGGGACAGAAGCTTTGGAGCCCAGGGCAGGGCTCCATGTCGCCGGAGAGTGTGGAAGACAATGTTTCTCTGCCTTAAATCCACCAAAGGCCGTCTCCCCTGTAGTACTGCCCCGTCCAGGCAGGGTCCACTCTCTGAGCACAGAGTCAGTGCCACTTGTGCCGCAAGTGACAGTCCAATATCAAATTGGTGGAGCAGGGGTGTGTACCAGCACTCTCTCTGCGCCTCCCCTCCAAACCCCAGCGCAAGTCAGCGCTGGAATGCCAAGTCAGCACTGGAATGCGGAGGCGAGAACGGTGCCGGAGGAGCAGAGGGAGGGGTGTCCTAATGGATCAGGGAGTCTAACTTTGCGCACTCTGACCTCTCAGTGCTGTCCCAAACCTTCTCTATATCCAAAGTCAAAGCCTCCTTCTGTGTAGACTCCCCTTAACCTTGACCTGGGAGTGTTCTGTAGGGAGATGCCCGAGTGGGCTCTTGTCCCTGCTGCGCAGAGAGTGGTTGCTGGGTTCGGATCCTCCCTCACCTTAAACTGCCACTGCTGTGTGCTCTGGAGAACTCAGAGTGTTTCCTGCTCTAGTCTCCTCTCCACACAGCTTTGTCCCGCGCTGCCACTTCTCACCAACTTCAGGCACCTCCCAGCCTACGTGGAAGTGGAGCTCAGTGTAGGAGGGTGTGTTGCTCAGCTCCAGGTAGGGCTGGCGCCACTGCCAGCTGGCAGCGGCTTAAACCACGCCTCGCTCCCTCCCTGTTGTGAGTCTCTGAATCCCCGATTTTTGTGGAAGAAAAATCAATTCAACTTTGCTTTAGGCTATAAATGGTCTTATCCCTCTGTTTCCTGGTGAATGTCTGCAGGCTTGCGAAGCTGGTCCCGTGGAAGTGCAGATCGCTCGCGTGTGGCTATCCGCTTTCTTCACTTTTTGATCTAGGAGCAGAGAGCCAGGAGGGCACCCCTACTCCGCCATTTTTTCTCCCTCAACACATGCATTTTAACTGGAATATAATTTTGCAGCCCTGGACATCATTGAGTCCTTGGATTTCTTCTAGGTTTCACCGTTACATAGTTTTTATTGTAAATGGTTTCAACTTTTTATCCTATCATTTGAGATGATGGAATCAATATGATTTGAGGTGATGGAATTCTGCACTACGTCTCTTCCCTTAGTCACAGATATGAACATGCAAGGCCTTACAGGCCACTGGAATAATCTGACTTTTTTTACCCCTAAAAGCAATGGAAAGCCATTGAAGGAGGGCCAAAGTAACAGAGTGACATGACAAGGTTTTTGTTTTTGAAAGAAAAAAATCACTTGTTGCTGCATGGAAAATAAATAGGAGAGGTTTGAAGTAAATGACAGAGACCATTTAATAGGCTTTTGTGGTAGAGAAATTGAGAGATGATGAAGAACTAGATTGATGCTGATGGAGATAGAGGAAACAGGAAAAATTTGAGCTACTTTGTAGGCAGAATTAATAGGACATGGTGATGTATTAAATATAGGCAGTAAGAGAGAAGGAAATATCAAGCATGATTCTCAACCTTCTGATTGGGTGACTAGATGAATGCTGACACCAACTGCCCAGATAAGAAGCAAAGGAGGAGAAAACAGTTTTTTTTTTTCGAATTTGTTTTGCTCTGTTTTGATTTTGGCAAGGGAGGGAAAGATGATGAGTCTAGTATAGGTAAACTGAATTGAAGATGCATATGGGGCACACAAGTGAAGATGTTCAGAAAACATCTAGAAATGCATTTATAGATTATCCTTTCCTTTCCAACTATCCTTTCTATATTCTTTCTATAGAATACAGAACTTTCCACAGCAACATTGTTATAATTTGTGTTTTCTTTTTTTATTAATTTAATTTTATTTTATCATATTATGGGGGTACAAATATTGTTAGGGTTACGTATACTACCCCTGCCATTCCTTCCCCCCCCCCCGCCTTACCAAAACATCAAGCATGTCCTACCCCCAGGTGGTGCGCATCGCACCTATTTTGTAAGTATAAATTCTTCCCCTCCTCCTCCCTCCCATCTGCCCACCACCCGATAAAAGTTTCTTTTTTTCTTTTTTTGACATTGTATTACATTGTATATCTTCGTCTTTCCCTAGGAAGGGTTAGAGGTATTTCCTACCCCAACAATGCTCGCCACAACCCTAAGATGTGTATCTCCCCCTCCCCCAAACCCTGGTGGGCACTATCACCATTTGAGCACCATAGTTTTAATCAGTCAGTACCAATTTGATGGCGAGTAGATGTGGAGCCCGCTTTCTTGATCTTGTATCACCTCACTTTGGATAATAGGCTTAAGCTTAATGCAGGATAGCATAAATGGTGCTAGCTCACTGTCATTTCTTAGAATTGAGTAGTATTCCATTGTGACCATATACCAAATTTTAATTATCCACTCATGAATTGACGGACACTTGGGTTGTTTCCATGATCTTGCAATAGTGAATTGTGTCTGCACTCGAATGTTTATAATTTGTGTTTTCAAAGGCCTTCTATCCTGGCTGAATTTCACAAAAGAAACTTATAATGTAAAATGTGTTCAAAATAAATGTCCACATTAGAGCTGCTGTTCTGACCTTGGCCATTCTGATCTCTTGTTGGTTGGTGATGGTATTTAAAAGAATGCCACTTCATCAGTAGATTCAGGGTTGTACTTCTATTTTGAGAATGATGTGTATTTACTTAAACCTATATCCAGAAGAACATTGTTTACATGACTTAATTTAGTTCTGAATTTTGTGCCTTGTTACTCTGTAGAGCAATGCTAAGCTATTTAGAAGCAGTAGGAATATAATAAATCTTTGAGCTTGGATGGTCTGTTTACAGTCAATTGACTTCTACCTTGAGGAGATGGGAAATTAATGAACTCTATCCTTTCTGTGACAGCAGATTTTACTCAGTCCTTTTCAAGTTGTGAAGAATTCCTTGTGCTGTTTTCTTTTTCTTTTTTAATTTCAAAATGTTAAGGGGGTATAAATGCTTTAAATTACATAGATCATTTTTGTAATGGTCGAGTCTAGGCTATAGGTGTGCCTGCCACCAAAATAGTGTTCATTGTACCTATTAGGTTTGTTTTCCCCTCCCACTCCCCCTGGTTGACTTCCACTGAGTTATACTTCCCTCTGTGCACATGTGTGCTCATCAGTTCATTCCAATTTAACAATGAGTACATGTAGTATTTATTTTTCCATTCTTGAGATACTTCACTTAGAAGAATGGTCTTTAGTTCCATCCAGATTGTTGCAAAAGGTATTAATTCATCATTTTTTATGACTGAGTAGTACTCTATGGTAAAAATATACCATATTTTATTAATCCACTCATGAATTGATTGGCATGGTGCTGGGAAAATTGGATAGTCACATGCAGAAGAATGAAACAGGACCCCCTACCTCTTACTGCTCATAAAAATTAATTCAAGATAGATAAAAGACATAGATCTAAAGAATGAAAACATAAGAATTCTAGAGGAAAATGTAGGTAAAACTATTCCAGATATCAGCCTAGGCAAAGAATTTATGAAAAAGACCCCAATGGCAATCATGGAAACAACAAAAATTAATAAATGGTATTTGATTAAACTAAAAATCTTCCGCACAGCTAAGCAAACAATCAACAGAGCAAACAGACAACAGACAGAATAGGAGAAAGCATCCACAAACCACAAATCTGACAAAGGGCTAATAACCAGAATTTACAAAGAGTTCAAGCAAATCAGCAAGAAGAAAAGCAAACAACTCTACTAAAAGTGGGCAAAAGACATGAACAGAAGCTTCTCAAAAGAACAAAGACAAATAACCAATAAATATGAAAAAATGCTCAATGTCACTAATCATCAGGGAAATGCAAATTAAAATCAAAATGAGATACCACCTTATTTCAGTTAGAATGACATTTATCAAAGAGTCTTTGTACTGTTTTCAATTAGCCAGGACTTCCTATGATGTTTTAAACTTAGGGTCCCTGCCATTCAAGACATGGGTTTGCAGTCTGTGGGTTTTGCTAGTATGCTTTATGTAGACAGTACTTTGAGTGATATTTTGGTTTATTTCTCATTTTATTTTTCTAAGCCCAAGCATCTTTCATTCATATGCTGAATAAACAGTTGGAGTTGTTTATGGCAGTTTTTTTCTTTCTTCTTTTATTTATTTATTTGGTCTAGGATTTCTTAGGATATTTGCAAGGATAGAGTCCTAAAAATAGCATGGCTCTAAATTGAAAATTTATAATACTATGCTAATTATTTTGATTTCTCTTCAGTTGTGGGAAACCAGTCATCTGTTCCAGTCAAACTATTTTTCTGAATACAGAAAATGTGAATGTAATTTTTTTTTATTAACAACCATCATTACTGTTGTGGAATACAAAGTATTACTGTTTCTATACAATATAATTTTTGACTCATTAGAATGCATGCCCATAATATCAAGAATGCTTACCTCTGTATTTGGAAAGAAGACAAGAACACTTTTAGACTTCTTAACATGCAAATTCTTTGTGACCCTGGTTCCTTAGCTGGTCTGGGCCTAAACAGATCATCTTGAGAGAAAATTACTCACTAATGATAGATAATGAATGACTCTAAGTATCGGTTGTGTGGTAACCTGAAATCATTTCTTCCCAGATGATGAGTGGTTAGCAAAAAGTAAAAGAGAAACCATGATAGCATTAAAGAGTTAATCAAATTTATAGTTCCAGGAACCAAGAGAGGGCAGCAATGAGCCTTTCTAACCTTATGGTTAGGTTTTAGAGTGCACTATTGGCTGGAACAGGTCAGTATTAAGATGATTTCAGTAAAATTTCAATGACATAAAATAAATAAAGCCAGAGAGAGTAGGAGTCAGCAACACAGACAGAAGAAAAATGAACAAAGCAGGCCTTGAGAACAGAAAGCCAGAAACTAAAATCCAGAGGGGGTAAAAGCAAGGTGTCAGATGCATATAATATCAGAAAGGTCTCAGGAAGATGGGGAGCAGGTCCAAGTGAGGCTATAATACTATAGAAGATCATTTTATCTGGTACCAGAATCTACAACACAGGCTTAAATATTTCCCTTAGTACCCTGGTCATAGGGTAGTCTCCAGGAGATTATAGGTGCAGGTTGAGGGAAATGTAACAATAAGATAGGAGGCAAATCAAGATAGCACTCTTGTAATGCAACTTACTTGTACCTTTAGTGTCTGGAAGTTAAGTTTGACACCTGCCCATTTGGGGTCCAATAGACAATCAGGTAAAAATGGCAGAAAATATAGGCTATGTTTTTTCATGGTTGGTTCTATACAGGCAGGGTAATTTTTTTTTTTTTTTTTTTTGAGACAGAGTTTCACTTTTATTGCCCAGGCTAGAGTGAGTGCCATGGCGTCAGCGTAGCTCACAGCAACCTCAAACTCCTGGGCTCAAGCAATCCTGCTGCCTCAGCCTCACAAGTAGCTGGGACTACAGGCATGCGCCACCATGCCCGGCTAATTTTTTTCTATATATATTTTAGTTGGCCAATTAATTTCTTTCTATTTATAGTAGAGATGGGGTCTCGCTCTTGCTCAGGCTGGTCTCGAACTCCTGATCTTGAGCAATCCGCCCACCTCGGCCTCCCAGAGAGCTAGGATTACAGGCTTGAGCCACGGCGCCCGGCCGCAGGCAGGGTAATTGAGAGCTCAGATCCCTCAAGAATGAAAATTAGGTCATACTACCTGGGTAAAAATCAGAAAATAGCTGCCTACCAAGGATATTGATAGGTGCCAGAAAAAAAAATGGTGTTTATATAAGGTCTTATGAATTATATATTTTATGCATATTTAATGCAAGTAATATTGGGCATGAAGTGTTTAAATAGTAATATCCTAAGCTGTTTTGCTTTGGTTAGGGGTGGGCTATATTTCATTTTGTTATCTAAGAAATACCAGGGTACTGTACGAAAAGAAAATCTTTTAAATTTGGATTTCAAGTGTAATGAAACTTCCAGCCAAAGTGGATATAAAGTCCCATCTCCTCTTTGTCCCCTAACCCTTGCCACTGTGTTCAGAATTATGTGGTGCTTTGCAGTTATCTGAAAACCCATAGGCACAGAATACGCAGGTTAATGAAATCATTACTCCCACCCTTTTATTCTCATTCTTTGTCTCTCTCTTGAGGTCTTTTGTTCTTGTTCCTGTGGCCTACGATAAGCTTAGAAGGTGTCCTGAATTTCTCCTATTATATGCCAATGGAAGATATCACTAAACAATTATGACATGCTTTCATGGAGCTGGACCTGGCTATACACCCCTCAGCACAGTGCTCCATATAGCTACTATAAATTATTTGGGTTGGAACTTGAGACAAAACCTATTTAGGGCATGTGTGCATGCTCTCTCTCACTCACTTTCTCTTTGTGACTCTCTCTCTCCACCGTATGAGAATATAGCAAGAAGGTAGCCATCTGTATGTCAGGAAGAGGGCCCTCACCAGCATCTTATTATTGGACTTCTCAACCTATGGAACTGTGGAAAATAAATATTTCTTGTTTAAGCCAGAAATAAAAGCCCACCTAGTTGATGCGTTAGGCCTATGATATCATGAAAAAAGAATTAGAAACAACTATAAGAAGGTCTGATCACCTGCTTGCTCATTTCTTAGTATGTTGACAGCAAAAGTAGAAGGGTAGACATTTGTGTCTGTATATTCTAATGCTAGGAGACCAAATAAAGAATACATGCAGAGTGAGGGGAAGTAGAGAGCAAAATGAGCCATTATCTAAATGAGAAGAGTGTTTTTCTAATTCACTCAATACTAGGAAGGACTGCTTAATAAGCACCAATACTGTTAAATCAACTTGATAGGAATGACCATTTAAGAGGTACTAAGAAATTCAATTATATGGCAAATTCATCACCTCTGGAAAAGGTAGGGTGACTACAGGGATAAAATAAATCATACTACAGCATGCTTAGATAGTACTTCAAGTACACTACTGTGGGATTGTAATATAAATAATTAATAATAAAAATGCACTATTTAGAATACCAAAAGCTAGGAAGAAACAGACAAATTCAACATCTTATTTTAATGTGAACCCTAAATAGACTTTATTTTCCCATTATTAAGCTACAACAACCACACCACTAACCATCAGCATCAATGGAATCAAAACTCTTCAGACCCAATTTCCTCTTCCACCTCCACCAGACTCAGTAGTTCCACACTTTCTGCAGGTACACTGAGAAGAAATCTATACTGCTCACATCTGTTAGTAATCAAGAACTGATTTTTTCTGCCCTATCTAACTTCAGTGGAGATTTTTTTTCTTTAGGAAGACATTTGTGTTTTATTCTCAGATGATATTACACTGAAAATTCAAAGAATCTATGCACAAATTTTTAGAAATAAGAGGAGTTATTAAGGCAAATGGCATGCACACCAGCAACAAACTGAAAATATAATGAGAAGGAAAGCATTTACAATAACAATCAAATGTTTAAAGTTCCAGTAGAGACTTTTATCTGAGCAGTGTTGCAGAGGATGGATATAAAATAATGGTGCTTAAAAAAAAGAAAAAATCAGGCCAGGCTCAGTGGCTCACACCTGCAATCCTGGCACTCTGGGAGGCCAAGGCAGGCAGATCTTTTGAGCTCAGGAATTCAAAACCAGCCAGAGCAAGAGCGAGATCCCATCTCTACCAAAAATAGAAAAAATTAGCCAGGCATGGTGGTGTATGCCTGTAGTCCCAGCTACTCAGGAGGCTGAGGCAGGAGGATCACTTGAGCCCAGGAGTTTGAGGTTGCTGTGAGCTAGGCTGACGCCATGACATTCTATCCTGGGCAATACAGTGAGACTCTTTCAAAAAAAAAGAAAAGAAAGAAAAGAAAAGAAAAGAAAAGAAAAGAAAAGAAAAGAAATCAGAACCCTTTGCTTCAAAACTGTTCCATTAGAAAACCATATACCAATTTGGCAGGCACATGAAGTGTTTGGGGGACTCTTTGGGAACTGCTTCATAGCATGTGTATGAGCCAAAAAATTAAACATAGTCTTGTAATATTGTATTTTATTTTTAAACTAAAATTGCAATGTCCAATTTAGTATCATTCTCTTTTGACTATTTTTGGTTCTTAGAGACTTTTTGTAGCTTTGAAAAGGTAAATTCATCCTTAAAGTAAGCATATTTAGTATTTCTGAAGAAAGTCAAACAATGCTTCCAATGTTTGAGTACAATCCTAATGAAGATCTCCCAAAATACTTTGTGTGATGGTTACTTCCCTAAAATGTGTATAATTTCCTCATGTAAGAAATGAGTAATAGTTATTCATTTGTTTATCCACTTATTCATTTGACAAAAATATACTGAGTATTTACTCTGTTTCAGGTACTGATCTAGATGCTAGGAATATATTAATAGAAGTAAACTAAAGACACAAAGTTTTCTGCCTTCATGTGGCTTATAGCCAAGTGAGGAAAGACAGACAATTGGCAGTCAACACAATAAATAAATAACATATAGTATGTTAGAAGGTGACAAGTGCTACCAACAAAACAAAAGGTCAGAAAAGGGAAGGGGAATGGGAACTGTGGAGGTTGGGGATGGAAAGTTGTAGTAACAAAAAGGTGATATTTGAGCTGAGATTTAAACTCATGAGAGAGTATGCAATATGGATATCTGGGATAACTGCTATAGGCAGAGAAAAAGCTAGAGAACATGCCTGACATTATGAAGGAACAACAAACTCAATGAAGATGAAATGGAGTGAATAAGGGTGAGAGCAAAGGAGATGAAGGCAGAGTAGTAATAGGGAGAGCCATATTATGTAGAATTATGTAGGTCACTTGGCTTTTATTCTGAGTAATTTGGGGAGCCAATGCAGGATTTTGAGCAAGGGTGCTACATGACCTGATTCCTGAATTCTATTTAAAAGAATTGCTCTGGTAGTTCCACTTCTGGTATGACTGAGCAGTTCCTACTGGATCTCACACTCAATAGCAATTAAAAACTCTAGGAAAAATTGAGAAAAAGCAGGGTGTGCGGAAGTGTGGAGAATTGACACTTAGAAGAAGTGATGGCATGAGTGAGATTCTCAGTTACAGGTTTTAGCCTGGGAGCAGGCTGAAGGCAGCACCATAAAGTGGTCAAAACTCTGATGGAAAACCTAAAGTCTTTTAGGCCTAAAGACTAGAGTGCAGAATCTGGAGCAATCACAACTATTGTATTTGACCAATGAATTACAAATGTGCAGGGCAGACTTGAAGCAGTTCAGCTAAGTTTTTTTTTTTTTTAAAAAAAAAAAGAAAGTAAAGAAATTAAATGAGGCTTGAACTGTAGCCCAAAGAAACACTTGGTGAATAATCAAGGGGAATGCCTACTATGAATGAGAGGGAACTCCTTAATGAGGAGGTAACATTTATCCTGAAATCTAAAGGCTGAGAAGGAGCCAGCCCTGTGGAGATTGGAGGGGATGAGGGAAGGAAAAACATGATTCCAGTCTTTAGGAACACTGTGGCCAGAGATCCAAAGGCAGGAAAGAGCCTGGTATTTTCCAGGAAATGAAAGGAGGCCAAATATGGAATATATAAATGAGGGACAGGGACAATTTATTGTAAAACAATAAATACTCTAAATATTTAATATATACTCACCACTGTAGGGAAATAAAGAAAAATCACTAAAGTTAATGTCTATCTTCAATGTGCTTACAATCATTTTGGGGAGACAAGACTGCTAATGTCGATAAAACAACTGAACTTCAACACTAGACAGCATGTAGCTGGCCAATGATCTGAGTCTTCAAAACACATTTCAGGCAAGTATCATCTTATTTGACCTTCACAATAACCCTAGGCGGCAGGTAACATTATTACTACCATACTTATTTAACCTAGTTATTTTCATAATTTCCCCCTCTCTCTCTAACTATAAGCCCTATGAGGACATGAGTTGTACCTGTTTCACTGTACCTTCAGCACCAGGCACAGCTCTGGTTCAGAGCAGTGCTCCCAAAATCTTTGTTAAATGCATGGGTTTTACAGACTGCGAACTCAAGGCTTTGAGGGGGAAAGGACTTAAATGCTCAAGATAATGCAGCATTTTCATGACAGAATTAACTAAAAGTCATGGCTTTCGGCTCTTAGGCCAGTATTGTAATTTGGTCAGTGATTTTCAATCCTCCCTGCCTCCCTCCTCTCCTCTCACCCCTCTTTTTCCCCTCTGCTTCCTTTTTCCTCCTTTCTTTCCTTCCTTCAAATAGCAAAACCCTTTGTTTTTAAACAAAATGTTATTTACCTGGATATTGAAAACAGAAAAAACTTGTTATAAATGCATTACAAGTATTTAATAATTTCAGTGTCATAGGATTTACCATAATGTCAATGAACGAGAATGATGAAAGTTGTTTAATGAACATAGAAATTAAATATCAGGTATCTGGATGTAAGTGGCAGTCATCTGACAGCCTCACCATCCAATTTATTATTAATTTTGTTTTGAATGCATAGTATTGAGAAAATCCACATGAATCTTTAAAAAAGTCTAGCAGTTGAAAATGATTACCAGTAATCTCAAAATGCTTAAATTCCACTGATCCTGAAACATGAAAGAGGATTAGGAGAGGATATCTTTACTTTAAATTTGAATCACTAGTAACTGCCTCTAACTGTTAACTCACAAGACTACTTCAATGTTCTATGGTATGATGTTGCTATAATGCAACATGTTACATGTACCTTTGTAAGTGCATAACTGACTATCATGCAAAATTGAGAACAAGCACCGGTAATGCAACTGTGCCTTGCATTGCATTTCACTGAGCCCAGCACATGCGTTCTGTGATACTCTTCTCATTTGTACAATTTCATGTGAGTGGACTTGCACAGAACTGAAATAAAAAGGTAAATGAAAATCTATGACACTATAATCAACAACATAAGTCCAAGAAGTCCAAGAAGTTGAAATTCATATAAGATCTGACAGGAGAAGCTTTATTCTGAGGTCTGCCCCCAAACCTGCTCTACTGTACTACATAAGGAAACACATCTCTGGCTTTCAATGTGATCAAACATGGCATGTTTGAGCAAGTATATTATGTCTACTATAGTTCAACAAACAGTTTAGAGTGCTTTTCTAAAATTAAATTCAACCCAAATATTTGTACCCTTGAAGCAACCCAAGAGCTCTGTGAATTCTGTTTGAAACCCAGACCCTATAATACTATGCTTCACTCTAAGGTATACCTCAAATAGATAGGCTGACTGTGGTGTGGTCTGTCCAACCCTAGCAATGAGGCATTATGGGAAGTTTTCTGCAGTCTTCAAGACATGCATGTGCATTTTGCCAACTATCTCAAACACAGCCTCTAGAAACAAAGACATAAATTTAGTTGGGGAACTGAGGGAGTATCTGAATTCTTATAATGTTGTTAATATTCTTTCCATTTCCAGTTAGCTTTGCATTAATATGCAAAGAGAGATTCTGAAATTTCAAGAATTGAAGGCTATTTGAAAAAAATAGGTCATTTGGTTTCATTAAATTAATACTGCATAAATAATTTATCAGAAAGATCTGTCACCAGTGCTCATTAATCTATATATTATTATTTTTGTCAATACAATAAAAGCCGTTTTTACCATTGCAAAATGTATAAGCTCTTGTTTACAACAAAAGGGAACCAAACATATTTTGTTAGGAAGGGTATACGTGTGAGAGAGACATACAGATGAAGGATTTGTACTGCGATTAGGTGGTTTGCTTTTTTTCTGCCTCTTTACAGACCAGAGAAATAGAACACCTCCGTTAGTAATGGTGGATCACAATGCAGTGGTTCTCCAAGTCAGGGTGGGAATGGAGCCATATAAAATTCTGATGGGTCTTGTGTGTGTGTATGTGCGTGTGTGCATGTGTGTGTGTGTGTGTGTGTGTGTGTGTGGCTTTAAGAGCCCCCCTACATGGGTAATTACAATGTGAATGCTCTCTCACAGCTTCTCAGCCTCCTCCATAAAGATGTCTATCATGACTTATTCTTATTCATCAACCATTTATCCCTTATCTAAATTTCTACAGAAGTTAAAGAGTCTCTGTGTGTGTGTTAAGCACACTTACTGTCTCCTACCTAAATGAGGGGACAGAAAGTGTACTTAATTAAGAGTTAAAAGTCATGGGTTTTTGTTCATGCCCTGTGCTCCCACTGAGCAAGTAACTCACTTATTCAGATTTCCATCTGTTAAATGAGCATAGTAGTAATAGTTCTACTTGCCTTGTAGGGCTATTGTGAGGGTAAAATAAGATAATTCTTGTAAATATGTTTTGAACACTCAGAAAATTGGCCAACTTCATGCACTATGGTGTTTAAGTTTACTTGTTTCATTGACATTAACAACCTTGTCTCCCTGATATAATTACAGGCACCTTGAGGATAGAGATCAACTTTAGTGCTATTTCTTTATTTCTCTACAATGGTAAGTATATATAACAAATATTTAGAGTAGTTATTGTTTTAGATTATTATTTCCATTTATACAGTGCTTCATAGTTGCCAAAGCTCCTTCACATATAGTATATTCATGGTATATCTCCTTTTTTATATGCAAGAAGACTGAGATTTCAAGAGACATAATTACTTTCCCAAGGCCACACAGTTGAATTATTGGAATGAACACACAGATCTGCAGTTTGGCTGTATATGACTATTTTCACTGTGTGATTAGACATTTCGTAATCTGGGTACTACCCAAAAGGTGCTTTATTCTAGGAAGTTTATGCAATTCTGGTTACAGAAGGAATTTGACTTTGTAAACCATATAAATCCTTTGAAAGTGACATTGATTTTCTATAGCTGGCTGTACTTGGACCTTTGACATCTTTATTTTCCCCTTTGTTATAACAGCAAGGGTGGTTAGTGTATGACACATGCTCAGAGTAATGCATGGTTTGGGACTTCTCCATTTCAATGCAACTAATTTTTAATTTTTTAAGATTTTGAGTTGTTCATGGTCTCTGTTGGGCTGTTCCTTTCCTTTTTGCTACCATTCACCTTTTGTATATGTTACCATGAGCTAGAATTCTGATCGTAATGTAGCCAAGCAAGAGTGAGAAACAGTGACTACTTTCATTCCAAAATGTGGTATTTTTTGTTGTTGTTATAAAAACTAAATGATGTAAAATATCTAGTAAAAGTTTTGGCCCATGGACATAAAATTAATGCAAGCATAATTGCTTTCCAAAAGTGGTATTTTTTAACCATTCTGCAAAAAATGTTTTGGAGAAAAGGTTGAAGTTATTGGACAAAAAATATATTTTTTAAATTATCAGAGTAAATTTTCCCCTCCACGTTCTCCTGGTCTTAATTAGTACAGACTGTGTCATCCAAATTATTTAATAGTTCTAAACAAAAGTATACCATCAATGAAAAACATTGCATCCTAACCATTATAATTAAAATCTGAACTTAGGTCAGAACATGCTCCTTAAATCAGCCCAGGTTTTGATGAGGAATGAGGGTAATGGTGATGCAGTGGGCTACTGACAAGACCCTAGCACAATTCTCATAAATTTCTATAATGATTTTGACATTTAATCAAAGCTCAGGAGGAAATTGAGCAATTATTTATTTGACTTTAAAAATCACAAGGTTTCAGGGTGTCAGAATGTACTCAAGTGACTACAAATGAAATGTTCTAAAAAATGAAGAACTGCAGTGGGTACGTCACGAATGAAATTAGAGCAAGTGTCAGTATGTCAACTGCAAAGTGACAGGTCTTACATTGGGTGCTTAAAGTTAATGAGTAATATTTCATTTGGCTAAAGTGACCAGAAAACTCCAAAAATGTGAGCTTATCTTAGAAAATAACTACTTAAAATGGGGTCTAGAAGAAGTTAATGTAGTTTAAAAAGTAGTGAAATTATATAACAGTAGTGTTAATAATAATAAAGTAACTGCAATTTATTTAGTGTATAGTATGTGCCAGGCACTGTAAACTAAAGCATTTACCTATATTACCTCATTTTCCTGAGACCAGTCTTATGAGGTCACTCCATTTACTCTTGAACAAACAAAGATTGAGGGAATAACAAGCTGGGATTTGAACCTGTGTCTATCACATTCCAGAACCAAATTATCTAACCCCTCCACTTATTATATGGGTCTAGTGTCAGATCTAATATTTACTGCTGTGGCAGTAATATTAGAACAAAATAGTTTTCCTCTTTGGAAATTTCTCCATCTGTAAAATGAGGGGACTAGACTATGGATATCACTTGTTCTAAAATCTAAGAAAGAATGGGAATGCAGACTCTTTGGCTGAGGTAAAGTGCTATAGAGAAGTGTGTGTGTATGTGTGTATGTGTGTGTGTGTGTGTGTATATGTGTTGGTGGGGGGGCATGCTGGTGTGAAAAGTGTGTGCTGGCTGGACAGGAACTTAGAGCTTGGTTGGTAACTCTTGCTTTCTGATGTGAGTCCCCCACCTCTACTTCTGACCAGTTTGTGTCTTTCTCACCAGCCTTCTTCATTATTCCAGGCTTCAGAAAGCCCCATAGGGAAGTAGGGGAGTATCCCTCCTTTGTTTTTTCCTCTTATTAGCACATTAGCCTCTGGGATGAACATGTCCAAGTGGCATGGATCTGAAGCAATGAAGATAAGGAGAAAGCCCTACACTGGGAATCAAGAGATTGGCAGTTGAGAAATGCTGATGCGAAGGCAAAGAAAATATTTACTTTCTTCCTATTTCTCCCACCATTAACGCATTTTCAAAGAAAGTAATTTCAATGTAACATGTAATATATATTTAATATTTACTTTTATAGAAAAAATATTATATATGTAAAAGATAAAAATTAAATGTATCCACATTTCAGTGCTTAGGGTACAACTCAACATTTTGGTGTATATCTTTCCAGACTCTTTCAATGATCAGATAAAAATATTTACCAGGCTTTTATAGCATTTCATATATACTTTTCCTATCTGAAGACATCTTAACACTTATCCTCATGACTGTATTCTAAGGTCTGGAGTGCCACAGGAATTCATACCGCACCTATGTCCTTGGTATCAGTCTGAAATACTTGTTACCTACACAAATACTCAAAACTAAATTGGAACGAATTGATCAACATTTATGTGCACATATGAAAGTAAAACTCACGGAAAATCAAGTAGGTGGGAGGGGGTAGGAGGGGATGGGTAAATTGACACCTAATGGGTACAGTGAACACTATCTGGGTGAAGGGTGTACTTATAACTTTGACTCAAACTGTACAAAAGCAAATTATGTAGCCAAAACATGTGTATCTCCATAATATTCTGAAATAAAAAAATTCTAGCACAGGAAATTCCTATGGTGGGTTCCAGAGAAATGTATGTGACATATTCTGAGGGCATTTTCCTTTTTTATTCAAGTATTTCTGTTTCTTAGCACCTTTGGAGGTAGGGAATTAATCTTGTTATTCAGATTGCTCATTTATATGGTGATTGTTTGATATTAGTCATTTAAACTGAATTTCTCCTTCGTATACAAAATGGATGGGTGTATACACACATAATGAGTGCTGTGAGCACCATGTGGGGGATGGACACTCTTGAAGCTCAGACTCAGGTAGGGCAAGGGAAACATATGTAACCTAAATGTCAAAGAACCATTCTGATGTTACTAGTCTCTTGACCTATGATTGGCAACTCAATATTTACTCTCCAACTGTCTTCACAGATAATAATTTTCAATCAGTTAATGACTGATTATGTAGCTTTATTTATCATCACATCTATGAAAAGGAAATGTTTCAAGAAGCTACTCCGAATCATACTTTTTAAATCACAATTTGTCTTGTATCCTCAGAGATTTTTTAAACACTAGTTGGCATTATTTTATGTAGCTATTGTTCTCTAAAGTGGGTCTCTTTTTTTTATTTCGGCATATTATGGGGGTACAGATTTTAAGGTTTCAATAAATGCCCTTTCCCCCCCTTCCCCCACAAGTCTGAGTTTCGAGCATGACCATCCCCCAGATGGTGCACATCTCACTCATTATGTATGTATATACCCGCCCCCTCCCCCCTGCCCAATACCCTATTACTGTGGTACTTATGTGTCCACTTAGGTGCTGCTCAATTAATACCAGTTTGCTGATGAATATATGTGGTGCTTGTTTTTCCATTCTTGGGATACTTCACTTAGTAGTATGTGATCCAGCTCTAACCAGGAAAATATAAGATGTACTATATCACCGTTGTTTCTTAGAGCTGAATAGTACTCCATGGTATACAAATACCACATTATATTAATCCATTCTTGGATTGATGGGCACTTGGGCTGTTTCCACAGCTTTGCAATTACGAATTGTGCTGCTATAAATATTCGAGTGACAGTGTCTTTTCTGTAGAGTGTCATTGGATCTTTTGGGTAGATGCCCAGTAATGGGATTGCTGGGTCAAATGGTAGATTCACTTGTATCGCTTTAAGGTATCTCGAAATTGCTTTCCAAAGAGGTTGAACTAGTTTACAGTCCCACCAGCAGTGTAGGAGTGTTCCTCTCTCTCCGCATCCACGCCAGCATTTATTGTTGGGAGAATTTTTGATAAAGGCCATTCTCACTGGAGTTAAGTGATATCTCATTGTGGTTTTGATTTACATTTCCCTGATGATTAGGGATGTTGAGCATTTTTTCATATGTTTGTTGGCCATTCTTCTGTCTTCTTTAGAAAAGTTTCTGTTCAAGTCCTTTGCCCACTTTTTAATAGGGTTATTTGATTTTTTCTTGCTGATTTTCGTGAGTTCTAAGTATATTCTAGTTATCAGCCCCTTATCTGATGCGTAGGATGCAAAATTTTTCTCCCATTCTGTAGGTTGTCGGATTACTTTCATGACTGTTTCTTTGACTGTGCAGACGCTTTTTAGTTTGATAATTTCCCATTTATTTATTTTTGTTGCTGCTATGATTGCCTTTGGGGACTTCTTCATAAACTCTTTGCCTAGGCCAATGTCTAGGAGAGTGTTTCCAACATTTTCCTCTAGCATTCTAATAGTTTCGTACCTTAGGTTTAAGTCTGTTATCCAGCGTGAGTTGATTTTTGTGAGAGGTGAAAGGTGTGGGTCCTACTTTAGCCTTCTACAAGTGACTTTCCAGTTTTCCCAGCACCATTTATTGAAAAGAGATTCTTTTCCCCAGCATATGTTTTTGTCTGCTTTGTCAAAGATTAGATGGCTATATGAGGATGGTTTTACATCAGGATTCTCAGATAATACTTTGTCTAGGCCGATGTTTAGGAGAGTGCTTCCAACATTTTTCTCTAGAATTCTAATAATTTCACACCTAAGGTTAAAGTCTGTTATCCAGCGTGAGCTGATTTTTGTGAGAGGTGAAAGGTGTGGGTCTTGTTTCAGCCTTCTACAAGTGGCTATCCAGTTTTCCCAGCACCATTTATTGAAAAGGGATTGTTTTCCCCAGTGTATGTTTTTGTCTGCTTTGTCAAATATTATATGGCTATATGAGGATGGTTTTATATCAGGATCTGTTCCACTGGTCAATATTCCTATTTTTTTTGCCAATAGCAGATTGATTTAATTACCACAGCTTTGTACTATAGTTTGATATTTGGCATATTATTACCTCCCATTTTGCTTTTGTTGCCTACAATTGCTTCTGATATGCCGTGTCTTCTTTGGTTCCAAATGAAGCGTAAAATTATTTTTCTATATCTGTGAGGAATGATGATGGGATTTTAATAGGTACTGCATTGAATCTGTAGATCAGTTTGGGTAGTATAGACATTTTAATGATATTGAGTCTAACGACCAAGGAGCATGGAATGGATTCCCATCTGTTTACATCTTCTGCTATTTCCTTCCTCAGTGTTTCATAGTTCTCCCTGTAGAGGTCTTTTACCTCCTTGGTTAAGTATATTCCTAGGTACTTTTTTTTCATTGTTGGTATTGTGAAGGGTTTTGAGTCTTTAATTTGGTTCTCAATTTGATTGTTGTTGGCGTATATGAATGCCTCTGATTTCTGTGTATTGATTTTGTATCCTGAGACTTTACTAAATTCATTTATCAGTTCCAGGAGTTTCTTGGTTGAATCTTTGGGGTTTTCTAAATGTAATATCATATCATCAGTAAACAGTGAAAGTTTGATCTCTTCGGCCCCAATTTGGATACCTTTAATTCCACTTTCCTGTCTGAGTGCTATAGCTAGGACTTCCAGCACTATGTTGAATAGAAGTGGAGATAGTGGGCAGCCTCGCCTGGTTCCAGTTCTAAGTGGGAATGCTTTCAATTTTTCTCCATTCAGTATTATGTTGGGTATGGGTCTGTCACATATGGCCTGTATCATTTTTAGGTATGTCCCTTCTATGCCTATTTTATTAAGTGTTCATATCATGAAAGGGTGTTGACTTTTGTCAAAAGCTTTTTCTGCATCTATTGAAAGAATCATGTGGTCTTTGATTTTGCTTCTGTTTATTTGGTGAATTACATTTATAGATTTACGTATGTTGAACCATCCTTGCATCCCTGGGATGAAGCCCACTTGGTTGTGATGGATTTTTTTTTTTTTTTTGATAAGGGTTTGAATTCAGTTAGCTAGGATTTTTTTGAAAATTTTTGCGTCTATATTCATTATGGATATTGGTCGGTAGTTTTCTTTTTTTGTTGCATCCTTTCCTGGTTTTGGTATCAGAGTAATATTTGCTTCATAAAAGGTGTCGGGGAGATTTCCATTCTTCTCCATGTTGTGGAATAATTTCTGCAAGATAGGCACCAGTTCTTCTTTATAAGTGTGTGTAGTAAAATTCAGGCGTGAAACCATCTGGACTGGGACTTTTCTTTTTAGGGTGATTTTTAATTGCTGTTTCTATTTTGGATCTTGATATTGGTCTGTTCGGGAATTCTATTTCTTCCTTGTTGCACCTAGGGAGGCTGTGTGTTTCAAGAAATTTGTCCATTTCCTCCTCATTTTCCAGTTTGTGTGCATAAAGGCTTTTGCAGTATTCATAAATTATATCCTGTATCTCCTTGGGATCAGTTGTGATATCTCCTTTTCTGTTCCTAATGAAGCTTATTAGAGATTTCTCTTTTCTGCTTTTCATTAGCCTAGACAATGGCGTGTCAATTTTGTTTATTTTTTCAAAGAACCAACTTTTGTTTTATTAATCTCCTGTATAGTTCCCTGTTGTCGATTTCGTTTAGTTCTGATTTGATTTTGTTAATGTCACTTCTTCTGCTGGGTTTGGGGTTGGTCTGTTCTTCTTTTTACAGCTCTTTCAGTCGTTTCGTTAGATTGTCTATTTGTAATCTTTTTGACTTTTGGTTATAGGCATTTATGGAAATAAACTTTCCTCTCAGTACTACTTTAGCTGTGTCCCAGAGGATTTGATAACTTGTCTCTCCATTGTCATTTTGTTCAAAGAATTTTATATTTACATCTTGATTTCTTCATTTATGAAATTATCATTTAGTAGAAGGTTGTTCAATTTCCATGTCTGTGTAGAAATGTGAGTTTCTGTTAGGTTTGATTTCTACTTTTATTCCACTGTGATCTGAGAAGGTACACGGTATGATTTTTATTTTGTAAAATTTCTTGAGGCTTACTTTATGTCCTAGGATATGGTCAATCTTAGAGAATGACCCATGAGCTGATGAGAAGAATGTATATTCAGTGGATTTTGGGTAGAATGTTCTGTAAATGTCAGTTGGACCCAATTGTTCTAGAGGTTTGTTTAAGTACATTATTTCTTTATTAATTTTCTGTTTGGAGGATATGTCCTATGCAGTCAGTGGGGTGTTGAAATGTCTGGTAATCATGGAGTTGCACTTAATTTGCTTAGATCCAGTGAGGTTTGCTTTATGAATCTGGGTGCACATAAATTGGGTGTATATATATTTAAAATTGTTATCTCTTCTTGTTCAACTGTGCATTTCACCATTATATAATGACCATCTTTGTCTGTCACTACTTTTGTTGGTTTAAAACCTAAATCATCTGTGATTAGAACTGCTACACCAGCCTTCTTTTGGCTTCCACTTCCTTGGAATACTGATCTCCACCCCCTTATTTTTAATCTATATGCATCCTTGCAGGTTAGATGTGTTTCCTGAAGACAGCAGATACTTGGCGTGTATTTTCTTATCCATTTAGCGAGCCCAGTGTCTCTTGAGTGGAGAGTTTAAGCCATTCACATTTATTGAGAAAACTGATAGGTGAGGTAGATTTCTGTTCATTCTGTTGGGTTGGATGTTGTTGGTTTGATTTCTCTCTTGAGCCATTTTAATATGTGTACTTTAATCTTTAGGTTTTGGGTGTTTTATGTTCTTGAGTATTTATTATGCTGTTCTGTGTTTAACACCATTTTGAGTACTTCTTTTAGGGCCCGCCTTGTCTTGGTGAATTCTCTGAGACTTTGCTTATCTGAGAATGTCTTAATTTCTCCTTCATATATAAAGCTTAGTTTTCCAGGGTACAAGATTCTAGGCTGGGCGTTATTAGGTTTCAGAAGTGTGAGAATGGGGCCCCAGTCTCTCCTTGCTTGTATTGTTTCAGTTGAGAAATCTGGCGTTATTCGGATCAGTTTTCCTTTGTATGCAACTTACTTCTTTCCCCTTAAAGCTTGTAGAAGGGTCTCTTTTGTTGATATTTTGGTCAGTCAGATGACTACATCCCTTGATGTTTTCCTCTTTGCATTGTATCTCCCAGGAATCCTTTTGGCCTCTTGAATTTGTAATTCTATGTTACTGGTTAGACCTGGGAAATATACCTTCATTATTTCAAATAGGTTATCCAACCCTTGGGTTTTTTCTTCCTCCTTCTCCGGAATCAAGTGGACCCGCACTTTGTATAATCCCACAATTCTTGTAAGCTCTGCTCATGTCTCTTATTTTTCTGCTCTAACTCTGTGATTAACTTATTTGATTTAAAGGAGTTGTCTTCGATCTCTGAGATTCTTTCTTCTTTTTGGTCCACCCTATGTTTGAGGCTTTCCACTGTGTTTTGAATTTCCCTGAATAAATTCTTCATTTCCAGGATATTGGATTGATTCTTCTTCAAGATCTCGATTTCCTTAGCGAATCTTTGTTCCAAGTTCTGTATCTTCTTTGTAGTTTCCTTTTGTTGGTTATTCATTTTTTCTTGCATATCATTGAGCTTTCTTGCAATCCAATTTTGAAATTCTTCTGTCATTTTAGTTTTTTGAGTTTGTTCAGTCTCCGTTGTATCTCCTAGGGGGAGTAATTTTGGTTTGATTTTTTGAATTACCAGAGATTTTACACTGGGCCCTCCCCATCTGCATCAATTGCTGCAGCTCAGGAGTCCTCTCTTCTGTAGTTTCTTGATCAGCCACTGAGAGGAGCTCTTGCACCACACTGGAAGGTTCCCCTGATGGGGGTAGATACTTGTGGAGCCTGCCCCTGACCAGGGAGGAGGTCCAGTCCCAGCTTTTTGTTCAACTGGGTGACCTGAGCTATTGTGCAAAGCACAGTCTTTCATACTGTGTGCTTACACACTACACAGGTCTAGTGGGTTCTCCCTAGATCTGCTGGAGAGTGGGTTTTCTCATCTCGCCCACCTCCAGGGCTGGAGGCTACCACTTTCAGCAGGAGAGATGTGGGCTGGGGGGACAAGGTAGCTCCCCAGTCTCCCCCGCACCCCGGCGCCCCAGTGGCTGTAACTGCCCTCAACTGTTAGTCTTCTCAGTTGTTTGTTGATGGACCCAGGCCTGGAGAGCTGATTGAAGATTGTGTAGTGGTGGAATTTGCCAGGAAAGACTCTAAGATGGGCAGGGGATGGGGGCTTGCCCGCACTGTATGACGGCTGGGCTGTGGGCCCCCTCAATGGTGACTGTTTGCTCACTCGCAGGGCACCAGTACTGGGGGCAACTCTTTAGGGTGTGTCAGGTGCCGGGTTGGGAGTCTGGGTCAACAGGACACCCTGTAGGCTCTTCTATGCCACCTGCCCGAATGCCTGCTCAGCCATAGCTCTCGCTCTTATTGACCCTCCCTGTGCAGTCTTATTTGCACTAGGCAGTTACAGCTTAGTGTCCCCAACTTAGTGAACAGCTCTGAAGGGCTGGCCCCACTGGTTACCAGAGGCAAGACATCTAACTGCCTCCCATATCAGCTCAGTTTAGTTTCCTCCCATCTTGGTGCTGTCCTAGCATGGGGCTGGGGAGTTCACGGTGTTTTCCACCATTGACAGCACTCTCCAGCACCCTCTTCTCCTGCCGCGATTTTGCACCAGTTTCAGACAGGTCCCTGGCTGGGTGGGTGTGTAGGTCAATGGGGAAGCAAGGAGTTCTTCTGTGAGTCTGACCCCACTTCACCCCCTGGCCTGGAGGGCCGGCACCCTCCCACACGCCTTATTGTTTGTTTTGCACTCTCCAGAGAACGCGATCTTCTCTCCCTATCACCGGATCACCTTGTTTTTCCTTTTATGAGAGTCCCCCGCTGAACCTCTGTGGATTCTTTTTTTTTTTTTTTTTTGCATTCAATGTTTTTATTTTATTTTATTTTTTTTAATTATTATTTTTTTTATTTCGGCATATGATGGGGATACAGATTTTAAGGTTTCAATAACTGCCCTTTCCCCCCCTCCCCCCACAAGTCTGAGTCTCCAGCATAACCATCTCCCAGACGGTGCACTTCTCACTCATTATATATGTATCTACCCATCCCCCCCGCCGTCCCCCTGTCCAATACACTATTATTGTAGTACCTATGTGTCCACTTAGGTGCTGCTCATTTAATACCAGTTTGCTGGTGAGTTTATGTGGTTCTTGTTTTTCCATTCTTGGGATACTTCACTTAGTAGTATGGGTTCCAGCTCTAACCAGGAAAATATTAGATGTGCTATATCACCATTGTTTCTTAGAGCTGAATAGTACTCCATGGTATACATATACCACATTTTATTAATCCATTCTTGGATTGATGGGCACTTGGGCTGTTTCCACAGCCTTGCGATTATGAATTGTGCTGTTGGAGATACCTTAAAGCGATACAAGTAAATCTACCATTTGACCCAACAATCCCATTACTGGGCATCTACCCAAAAGATCCAATTACACTCTACAAGAAAGACACCTGCACTCGTATGTTTATAGCAGCACCTCTGTGGATTCTTGATGCTGTCCTTGTGGTGGGGAGATCCACTTGCATGTAGGAGACCAAGATCTATGTCTCCTTCTCTGGGAGCAGGAGTCTGGGGGGTTACCTTTACTCTGCCATTTTCCTTCTCTCCCAAAACGTTGTTATCTCTCCTTTTCCATAAGTATAGCAAAGTGAACTTTATGCTATTTGTCTGGTGTTGCAAGATTTTCCTAATGAGCCTCTTAATATTGTTTGTGCCTCTCAATATTTGGTTTATGTTACCTCCCAATTACCTACTGCCTCATTACTGCTTAATTCTTCTACAACATTACAGCAGTTTTTTTCACACCTACAGAATCTTCTTCTCAAATGATATTTTCCTATTTATTTGGTGCACATTCATTCCCATTCTGGATCATCCGGTCCCTTATCACAAGGTAATACTAATATTGACTCTTTACTTGTAGCCACTGTTCAAGATGCCTCAGCTGAACACGCCCTTCATCATACTAATGCTAAAGGCCTTCAATAACAATTTTCTCTCTCTAGAAAATGGGCTCGTGCTATCGTCTGCTTGTGTTCTGCCTGTGCCTCTCTTACGCTTCCCTCTCTCCCCCCTGGGTGCAACCCATGAGAGTTGTGCAGTAATCATATTTGGCAAATGGATGTTACCCACGTCACCTCATTTGGATGGCTTCATTATGTTCATCATATGATTGACACCTATTCTCACTTTCAGTGGGCTAAGGCTCATAACTCTGAAAAGGCTTATGTGGTTATTACTCATCTTTATTCCTGTTTTGCTGTCATGGGACTTTCAGTGATATTAAAAACAGATAATGCTCCAGCTTATACCTCTCAAAAACTTGCTAACTTTTTAACACTATATTCCATTCAGCATATTACTGGAATTCCTTTTAACAGCCAAGGGCAAGCCATCATTGAACATGCTAATTGCACTCTCAAGCTTCAATTACATAAACAAAAAGGGGGAGTCAAGGAATCTCCTCACCGACATTTACTCTATGCCCTCTATACCCTTAATTTTTTAAATTTTTGGCAGGACTTGCATGTCTCAGCAGCAGAGTGTCATTTTGCTTCTTCCTCTCCTTTGCAAAAGGCCTGTGATTCTGTGTATGTTGCTACGCCTACTGGAGGATGGATTGAGGGAGAAGTTCTACAGTGGGGTCGGAGATATACTTATGTCTCTACAGAACAAGGTGGTGAGTGGGTTCCTGTATGCCAACTCAAACGAAGATATCCTGGTCAAGGCACGACTTCAGATGAGAACACGGTACCCGAAACAGAAGAAGAAAAAGCAGGCAGTACCACTGGCAGTGTGGCTGCCACTTAGCCTACTCACCTTTCTATTAATTTTTATGCTCCTCTGTGGTTGGTCAGGTTGATTCTGCTGATGCTCAGCAGGTATATTATGTTCCTTATCCTCCCCTTTTTAAGGCAGTGTTTTGGGGAGAGCCTGCAGTCCTCATCTATACTAATGATTCAAAATGGATGCCACCTCCATTTCAATATCAGTCACTGCATCCTGAGGACAAAGGTAGGGTAGTTTTCAATTATTCCACTTATGCTCAGGGCTACCCCATTTGCCTCGGGGCCAGGAAACAGTGCTTAACACTCTCATATCAAGCATGGGATTTGCAATATATTTCCTCCTCATTTGCTACCCACACTATATTATTATTCATGAAAGGTTTGAAGGGGGTAATGTCTAATTTGACTGAAAGACCTCCCCCCTTACTGCTTTGCTCCAAGCCTCATCTTGAACCCCCTGTTACTCATTTTGATTGGAGCATATGTAGAGGTAAAGTTTTAAAAGAAATACACAATAATCCTAAAATAGTTGACTGGAGCCCCTATGGCGACTTTAAGGAAAAGTTTACTGGTCACATCTTATGCTGGCATGTTTACGAGGACACTATCAAGGTCATTGCTAACGAGATGGTTATCTGGGATGATAAAAGCTTTTCTCCTCCCCGGCCTCACTTGCTTGGAAGACCGGAAAAACAGGGACATATTTCAAAACTCTCTGCCTCAGGTGGAGACCTTAAAATTTTGAGTGGGAAATATGTCCTCAAGTGATAATGGGGGAACCAAAGTAGATCCTCACCACCACCACTCTAGGTCCTTATTACTATGTGTTTCTTATCCTTATCTTTTGCTAATGGGAACTGTTTATTGAAATCAGTCTACTGGAAGATTGACTTGCCCTGTCAAATGTGCCTTATTTACATGTTTAAATTCCTCATCATGGGCTGCTTTTAATAAATCCTTACATAGTCTGTATATCCTCAAGGCTCATATAGAGATATGGTTGCCTGTCAACCAACCTCGACCTTGGGACAATTCAGTCCTGGTCACCACTATTTTAAATAAAATAACTTCTCAGGCTCATAGAACAAAAAGAGTCATTGACCTTATAATTATGGCAGTAGTAGGCTTAATTGCTATTGCCTCCTCAGCTGTTGTGAGTGGGGTAGCCTTGCAACACTGTGCAGACTGCTGACTTTGTTTGTAAATGACACGAGACTCTCACAGATTATGGCAACATCAGCAAGAGACTGATACTCGCCTGGAAGGCAAAATTATTCAGTTGCAGAGTACAGTTCAGTGGCTGGGGGATCAGATTCAAGTTTTAAAAACTCAATCCTTTCTCTGTTGTGATTGGAATTCTTCCCGTTTTGTGTCACTTCTATTCCTTTCAATAGTAGTCGACAGTGGCTGATGGATATGTGGCTAAGTGTTAGGAATACCAAACCAGAAAGAATCCTTCTGTTCTCAAGAATGTTACAAAATAGAGGTGAGACAATCATCAAAATAACCTAGAAGTAAATGCAACTATAATAAGCATTATGAAGGAGAAGTGCCTGGTGCTACAAGCAAGAACAATAGGGAAAATTTTAATTACAAAGAAAGATAACGGGAGGCTTCCATAAAGAAGTGATAAAAGAAAAGTCTATAAAGAAAATACATTGCTTTTATAATAAGAAAAACAATAAAAGAAAGTCAAAGGATCTGAAAAAAAAATAGTAGTCAACATTGGATGTTATTATGAAAATTGTTAAACGGAGGCTAAAACCTAACTGATGACCTCCAAAAATTAGAACAAGAAATCACCTCTGCTTTTCAAGACAATATGCCAGATTTTAATACTGGTGAGTTATTTTCTGGCCTGGTCAGGGGATTGTCACCGACCTACCCTTTGGATTCATTAAAAACTATGCTTGGTAGTATTGGGAGTAATTTGGGTATTCTCCTCCTTGTATTATGTTTTGTGCTCTTAATCTACAGGTGCTGGGAAAAAAGGCAAGCAACTCGGCGACAGCAAAAGCAAAATGTCATGGCTGTGTTCCAGCGTGTTTGCCTTCAAAAATAAATAAGATAGGGGCAGATGTTGGGGACTGACATTATACTTTCTTGGTGTAAGAATTAAATTTAGTGAATAATGTACATGCCCTGCCCAGAACGTTTAAGAGTAATGTGCTCCAGACAAGGTTGCTGCCTAAATGCATAACAATAGGCCTGAGTTTCTGCATTGACACAAGAGCTGCCCAGCCCCACAATAAGTGGAGGCCTGGAGTCCACAAAATAAACACATTGTTCTTTTGATTGCTGCTTAGCCCCATAAGATGGCTGGTTAGTCAATGACGGGTAAGATCCCTCAAGGGAGGGATGACCTAAGACAGGGACAGCTGCAGGGGATCAGCCTAAGAGGAACTTGGGATGAAAAATGCCCCCTGTGGCTGCCTTGCCCAACCTTGCTAATCTCAGTCTGTGATCTATGCCTGGTGCCTCGAGCAACTGCCTGGGAACCTTGAGTCAGGCAGAGAACATCTGTGCCCTTAGGCTATGTGTTCTGGAATGTATGGCCATAGCTGCAATGCCTGGGTGGTCATGTACAAGGAAGTAACTTCGATTTTTTAGGGTATAAAAAGAAAAAGACTGGTGCGTTCAGCACTGCAGTCTTGTAATCATCTTTGTGTGTGTCTGTGTGTCTTTTTGTGTTCTGTGTTCATCCCCCGTCCTGCAAAGGGGCCACGGCAGACCGTATTTTTTTTTAACTCGGTGGTGGCACCAGGATCTGTAGACTAAGAAAATGCAAAGGGTTAAGAGACCTAAAATTCCTATATTAACTCCTATTCCACTAAATAATGTCTTTAACTGTGTAATCAGGCTGGCTTGTGCCAGCCTATTGGCTAGGCCTTGAAAAAACTCATTTTCGTTAAACTCTGGAAGATTCTCTTGAAAAGTGCTTGTAATCTCTTGCTTGAGACTTTGGAGATGAGCGGTCAAATTGCGACTTCCAGTTAGCATATGCCACAAGGCCTGCCAATGTTTACTGCTATTAAAAGGGATAGGGGTGACACAAAATTTAGAAGAATTCCAATCACATTGAAGGAATGATTGAGTGGCCCAAACCTGAATTTGATCGCCAAGCCACTGAACAGTGCTTTGTAGATGGAGGACCTCTCCTAACTGACTATCAATCTCTTGCTGATGTTGCCACAATCGATGAGAGTCCTCATGCCACTTGTGAATAAAATCAGCAGTCTGTGGTGAGTGCTGCAATTCCATCCCTGCAGTAGCAGCAGTGGCAGCAATGGCAATTAAACCTGCAACAGCAGTAACTATAAGACCAACGGCTCTCTTGGCTCTGTGGGTCAAAGAAGTTACTTTAGTAAGAAGAGCAGTGATCATGGCTGACTTACTCCAAGGTCGGGACAAGTTAACAGGAAGCCACAGCTCTGTTGTAGCTTTTAGAATATATAAACTCTGGGCACAGGGATTAAATCCTGCCCAAGAGGTGTGATTAAGGCAAGTAAATAAAGAACAATTATTAAGGCAGGAGACTTGTCCTGTGGACTCATTCCACTGGATTGAGCCCATCAACAATAAGTAGGAATAGGATACACAGGCTAGAAGAGATGGTGAAAGATTATGGTGGAGATGAATCTGAAAACCTACAGAATTATTAAAAGACATGTTACCAAGCCAAATATTGATGTGCTCTCCAGATGCCAACAATTTCCATATTTGTCCTTGCATGTGTAGATTTCCCAACAAGTGAGGCTGAGGAGGAGAAAGGCCTTTATCATGCCACACAATGGTCTTGTTGGCGGTGGCGCTTCAATGGTTTCCCTTCCAGTGCCATCGAAGGGAATGATTAGAGAACTTTTCATGAAAGTCACCATGAGGACTCTAATCTACAATTTTGGTATGATCATGTAACAATTTTAAAGTTTTCCCTCTACATCGACTCCATTCTATATGAGACAACAGAGGTTTGATGTAAGGCATGGAGCAAAGAGGCAATAGTGACTGTCCTTTAGATATATTATAAGGCACACCCCTAAGTCCCCTTACTGAGAAGAGCATGGTAAGGGCCGCAAAAGATGAGGTATTATACTGCGGGCCCCATGCTTTATGATAAATATTTAGACAATGAGCAGTTGCCCCGAAACAAATGGGATATCCTTCTGCACTAATTGAATAATTAGAGACCAGCCAACCTTCCTCATTAGGGTGTAATGAATATGACCGATGGGGTGCTGGCATCCAGTCACAATCATTGGTATAAACCAGAACTTTAGGCTTTCCCCAGGAAGTGGCTTTGAACAAAGGAGGGTAAGGCACATATGCCCAGTAGACATGCGAGGAATTTGTAAGCCCCACCCGGCAAATGACTATTGCTAGTATAGCCAAAAACATATTGCTCAGATTACATGGCTGCTGGGCTTGGAATACAATCATCTTTGCTTCCTGAGTCAACTTCTTGAGCTGACCCCAAATTGGGGGTTCCGCACACATTGTGCTGGGTGTCAAACTCTGTGCCTTCACTGACAGGCTCTCAAATTTTTTGAGGAACTCCTCGGTTCGAATTCTCTTTGCCATATCTTCCCTTAAGGTGTCATGTGAGTACCCGCTCACAGCCTTGCTCTGTGGAGACATAAGCACACCCCCGACCCCATTGTAGAACTTCACCCTCTACCCACTCCCCTGTGGGTGTAGAAACATATATGGGGTCACAGACTCTTTCCGTTGGCGGAGACAGAGAGGTAAAATGACTGTCCGCTGTGGAGGAGTTTAACGCCTGCCAATGATTTAAAAAATAGAAGGTAAAGAGGGCTTGAAGTAGGTGATGATGAGGAGACTCTGGGACTCCCCCTTTTTGTTTTTGTAACTGAAGTTTAAGAGTGTGATTAGCACGTTTGATGATTGCTTGACCTTGGCTATTGAAGGGAATGCCTGTAATGTGATGGACAGAATACAAAGCAAGGAAATCAGCAAGTTTACGAGAGGTATACTTGAGAGCATCGTCAGTTTTAAGAATTTTTGGAAGTCCCATGACTGCAAAATAAGAATAAAGGTGAGTAATGACAGCATCAGCCTTTTTAGAGCTTTGGACCAGGGCCCACTGAAAATGAGAATGGGTATCAATAGTGTGGTGAACATAATGGAGTCATCCAAAGGAAGCAACATAAGTAACATCCATTTGCCAAATACGGTTTTTTTTGTAATTCACATGGATTGCACCCAGGTGGGAGGGAAGGGACCATGAGAGGAGCACAGGTAGCACAAGAATGAACTATTGCACAGGCTTGCTTATGAGAGAGAGAAAAATGACGTTGAAGACCTTTAGCATTGGTATGATGAAGAGCATGTTCAGTAAGGGCTTTTTGAACTGGGGTGACGAGATGAGAATCAGCACTTTCATTGCCTTTAGACTAAGGACCTAGTGATCCAGAATGGGATCGAATATGCACAATAAAAATAGGAAAGTGGCAAGCTTGGAGGAGACTCTGTAAATGGGAGAACAAATATTGTGAAGTTGTTTGGGGGTTAAGTGGTAAAGAGCAAGTGGGAAGTTGAGAAGTAACATAAACAGCATATTGAGAATCACTGACAATGTTTAAAGGCTCAGAAGGGGAATTTTGTAACACCCAACATATTGCATACAGTTCACTCTGTTGCACAGATGTGAAAGGAGAATTAACAACTCTCTGCACTGTAGAACTCCAATAACCTACTTTTTGAGAGCTAGAAGTGTCTGTGAAAAAAGTGGACCCTTGGAGAGGACTGGAAGTGATGGGAGACAGCAGGAGGACTGTGCGTACCTGCAAAAAAGAATATAGCTTATGGGGGATAATGGTTATCGAAGCTGCCAATGTAATCTGCACAAGCCACCTGCCAAACAATAGAAAATTTAAAGTTAGTTTGAATATTTTTAGAATTTAAACTGGCAAAAAATTTACAAGGACCTTGTCCAGAGAGTTGATGACATTGCTGGCAAACTCTGATGATTAGCTGGGCAAGTTTATCCACATATGTTAGGAGTTTTTTATTCTGTTGATTTGGCAAGAATATCCATTCAAAAATTCCGTGTGTCTGTCCTAGACATCCAGAAGGGGAATGAAAAGTATGAAAAAGAAACAGTATAAAAGAGAATGAGCGTTCAAAAAAGTCAAGGAAACCAGAACTAAGACGCTGCTCCACAAATTGTAATTCTTGTTTTGCTTGTGGTGTGAGAGATCGGGGGCTGTCAAGGGGAGAATCACCCTTGGGGGTAGCAAACAGATGTTGCAATCCATAAGTAGGTATACCAAGCGATGGCTGAAGCCAATTAATATCTCTAAGTAATTTTTGGAAATCATTAAGAGTCCTAAGATTATCTCCCCAAATTTGTAATTTTGGGGGTCAAATCTGTGTTTCTGAAAGACAACACCCCAAGTAATCTAAGGGTGAGGTAGTTTAAACCTTTTAGGGGGAATAAATAATTTTAAAAGCTTAAAGTGCTCTTGAAGATCAGCAAAGGCAGCATCACGCAAAGCTTGTGTTGGAGCAGCAAAGAGAATGTCATCCATATAATGGTATAACACAATGGCAAGGTGCCGGATACTGACAGGATTTATGGCATGATCAACAAACTGTTGGCATAAAGTAGGGCTATTTAGCATGCCTTGAGGAGGCACCTGCCACTGATATCTTTCTGTGGGGTGGCCATTATTATATTCAGGTATAGTAATAGCAAAACGTTTACAATCTGAAGGCTATAGAGGGATAGTAAAGGAGCAATCTTTAAGATATATAACCATCAAAGACCATTCGGCTGGAATCATAGAAGGCAGGGGCAGGCCAGGCTGCAAATGACCCATGGGTTGGATACATTTATTAATCTCTCGAAGATCTGTAAGAAATTGCCATTTTTCAGATGTCTTTTTAATAACAAAAACAGGAAAATTCCTGAGAGAAGTAGAGGGTTCAATGTTTTTAGCATTAAGCTGTTTAGCCACCAGTATTTTTAATGCTTCGAGTTTTTCTTTTGTCAGAGGCCACTGCTCAACCCACACAGGTTTATCTGTGTTCCATTGAACAAAGATATCATGAGCAGTGGGAATTAGTTTAAAGAAGTGGATTTTTTTGAAGGCCAATTAGGATTAAATCCCATCTTTAACATCATATTCTTAACATTAGGGGAAAGATGGGGAATAGTCATAAAAGCTCCAAGTTGATGTAGCAAATATCATCCCCATAGGTTCACAGCAGTGTCAGTAATATAAAACTGTAAAGAAGCTGTTTGGCCTTCTGGCCCTACACAGTCAAAAGTATCATTTCTGCAATAGACATATCAAGCTTGTCCTAACCCAGAAAGAAAAGTGGGGACTAAGACCTTTGGCAACTCAGGAGGGCATTGAGCAAGAATAATGATAGAAACATCTGCCCTAGTATCCACCAGGTCCTCAAAATAGCAGCCAGCAATAGTAAGGTTAAGGAAAGGCCAGGAATCCTGAATAAGAGTTTCCCCAAACACCTTTGTGCCTGTTCTGCCAAAACCTCCTTTGTGGCTGGCATTCCTTGCAGGAAAAAGAGCATAAGGCAAAAGCAAAAGTTGAGCTATATGAGTCCCTGCAAAAGTTTGAGTTGTATGAGAGACAGAAACCATGATTTGTATCTCTTTAGTATAATCAGGATCAATAACTCCTAGATGTATAAATATGCCTTTAAGTGCACAGCTACTTCTGCCAATTACTAATCCAACCTTCCCTTTGGGAAGAGGCCCATAAACTTGAGTAGATAATCTGTGAACTCCAGCTGCGGGGGTTAGAATATAGGTTCTGACGACAGAGTGATCGGCCGCTATACTCCCCGAGGTGGCAGCATAGAGCTGAGTAAGTTTAGGGATTGCTCAGTTGATGAGCTATCCCATTGCTCACTGGGTATTGCTGAAACTGAGGCCCCAAATTGTTGTAGGGGCCCTGAGGCTGAGGGCCCCCTGGGAAGTTTCCCAAATTCCCACCATTAAGAAGTGGCAAAGGATTGCCATTCTTGTCAAATTTTGACCTACACTCATTAGTCCAGTGCGGCCCCTTTCCACATTGCTCACACAACCTTGAGGGCTGTTTCCATGACACCCTGGGTGCAGGGCCAGCATTATCTCGCTTGCCCTACCTGCACTCTTTTTTCGTATGTCTGACTTTTCCACAATTGAAACAGGTGGGCCAATTATTTCCCTTTTGAATAGCTCCAGCTAATAAGGTGGCATAATAAGCAGCCCCACCAACATTTGCACAAGCTCGAATATACTCCTCCAGTGAGGCGCCACTGGCCCTTAGAAGATGCAATATCTTTTGGCAATCTGGATTGGCATTTTCCACAGCTAAATATTGGATAATAAGAGAAGCCATTTCAGTAGAGCTGGCACTTCTTTGTACAGCATCTTTTAAACGAGACAGAAAATCAGTATATGGCTCAGCGGGACCCTGCATAGTTTTTGCAAAAGAGGGTGCCAAAATACCAGAAGTTTCGATTCTTTTTCAAGCCCTTAAAAAAAATCAGTTTAGTTTGAGATAAGGCCAGATTGCCCAGCATGGCCTGCGCTTTCAATGTGGCCCACTGTCCGGAGCCCATGAGCTCATCCTCAGTGGGCCCAGAGGGCTGCTACTGAGCATTGAGGCGGGACTGTACTCTTGCTTCCTTAATCCACCAACTACGCAATTGCAGCCATTCTGGACTTTCTAAGACCGTTGTTCCCAAATGCTCCCAGTCTAACAGGAGTAAGACATTTTTACTGGAAAAAGCATCAATCAACCCAGTAACAAAAGGAGTCTGCGGGCTGTATACCTGAACGGCCTGTTTCAACTCTTTTAAAAATTCATATTGCAAAGTTTGATAAACAACATTCACTCCTCCCTGGGGATAATTAGGTTCCTGGCCGGGGCCAAACTCTTGCCAAGTAATGGGGAAAACCGAAGGTTGAGGAAAAGTGATAGTGGCTCCAGATTTGGGAACCAGTGGGAGATTGTCAGCAAAATCAGGAGGGGGCAGGAAATCATCATCGGGCCCCTGAGTGATTATAGGAAACTTAAAAGAATGTCCTGCCAATGGCACCAAGTGTTGAGCCAGATAAGTCCCGAGAGAAGGGGGCGGAGGCTGATCTGCCACTGTGGCCAAATTACTTTTATTGAGTAGAGATAAGCTCCTGAACTTCTGACTGCATAGGTAATTTAAGGGAATTTCCTGGAGGCTCTCCATCTGGCAGTTTCTCCTCCATGTCTCTAGGTATTAAGGGAGACTAGGAATGCGGCGGAGGGGATTCTTCCCCTGCATTTCCATCTGAATCAGCTTTATCTGAGCCAACTATCTCTGAATCTGTCTGTAAAAGATGCAGAGCCTGGGTGATCACATTATAAGCTGTCCATATTTTTAAATCAATAGTGTCTCCACACTGATGAGCAAGACGAAAAGCTTTAACCACTTGTTGCCAGCTATGAAGATATAACTGTACTTGAGACTGACACTGAAACCAGTAACAATGCTGTTGCACTAAAGCAAATAACTGTTTTAATGTATTTTCTTTTACTTCAACCCCCACCGAACTCAACAATCCTGAATTAACTTTTGATATTCATGCTCTGTGGCTGAAGGGGTACTTCCCATTTTCCCGAGAGTCCCCTGTTGGGTGCCACTTACCAATAGCCAAAGGGGTACCTCTTTGGTCTGTCCATCCTGAAATGACACAGACCCTACTCAGGATTCAAGACCCTGCTAGTTGCACCACTTGTTGTGGCCCAATTGCAGGACGAGGGATGACACATAAAGACATAGACATAAGACACAGACAGACAGAGTTGGCTGCAGTCCCAGAAAAATAAAGTACACAGAGACAGAGACGGTTAAAGACTGCAGCAGCTTAAAGTGCCAGTCATTTTATTTTTATACAGTTTAATTGGGCAAGCGTCTCATAGCTATTTTTTCATTCCAGCTACTTTCCCAGCTACTTTTTGGTACGTGACTCCCCACGGCCAACAGCACCTGCTTCTCCAGTCATAGCACTAGGTTGTCCTTCAAATGTGTACATTCTCTCTTCACTGTCTGCCACCGCGTGCAGGATAACAGACTAACTTGTCTCGCATGCGAAACCACAGATCCTTTGTCATCTGCAACATCTGGCACCACATGTAGGATACCAGACAACCTTGGCTCGCATGCGAGACCACAGGTTCTTGGTCAGTTTCCCGGAGGAACGATTCTCGCCCGGTCAACAAGTCATGTCCTGCTAATTGTGGGAATGAGCAATGGTCTCCTGTTCTGCTGACTTTGGGTCTTGGTCAATCTGACTCAAGGACGGCTCACTTCAGAAACCACACAGTTGGGGGGCTCATTTATTTTTAACCAACTGGAACTGAAGAAATTTAAATCTTTAAGTTGTATATACAGACATTGGGAACTTTCCTTATTTAAGCCAGATCTCTTCTTTGTTCTCTCGAAAATGCTTTCATTTTACACTGGAGGCTGCATGTGCCCAATCTGCAGATTGTTTTTTTTAATACAAAATAAAGCTCTTTTCCTCTGCAGATCTCATGGGTTTTTTTTGTTAACAATCCAGACAATGGAATATTATTCAATGTTAAAATGAAATGAGCTACCCAGCCATGAAAAGACATGGAGGAACCTTAAATACATAGTGCTAAGTGAAAGAAGCCAATCTGAAAAGGCTACATACTGTATAAATCCTACTATATGTCATTTGGGAAAGGAAAAACTATAGAGGCAATTAAAACATCAGTGGTTGCCAGGGGTTAGAGAGGAGGGAGGGATAAATAGGTGGAACAAACAGGATCTTTAGGATAGTGAAACCACTTTGTATGATACTATAACAGTGGGTATATGTCATTATACATTTGTCCAAATCCATAGATTTTATAACACTAACAGTGAACCCTAATGTAAACTACGGGTTTGAATGATAATTATGTGTCAATGTAGGTTCATCAATTGTAACAAATGTACCACTATGGTGAGGGATTTAGGTAATGGGGGAGGCTATTCATGTGTAGGGGAAGAATGTATATACGAAATCCCTGTACTTTCCATTCAATTTTGCTGTGAACCCCAAATTGTCTATATTAAAGTAATATAAGGACATAAGGCAAGAACTATGGTAAAAGTGTGATTTCTACAGAAGTATATACATAGCTAAAAATTAACCGGCCATTGTTTCCCAGCTTGTCTTCCCTAAATTGCTTACTGCTTAAGAGTCACATATCCTTGACTGATATAAGATTTGTGACTTCCCCAATTGTTTCTATAGATAACATTGCTATTGTAAAATGTCAGATTGGTCTTTGAAATATCTTCCAGACTCTGAATTCAGGGGGACAATCTGACACCAACCAGACCAGTGGGCATACATGAGAAATAACTCAACAGGTCCTGCAACCCTTTTACCATGGAACTGTCTCAACCAAGAAGACAATTTCTGCTTCCCAACCCTATGAGTCTGTCCCTAGCTCAATCAGCAGGCCTAATTCCCTAGCCCCTTGTTTGCCAAACTATTGTTAATAATCTTAGCCTCAAAATTCTCAGGGAGGTAGATTTGAGAAATGTTTCCCCTCTCCTCACTCAGTATGCTGTGATATTAAACTCCTGTGCTGCAATCTCTTCTGTGTCTGTGTATTGGCTCCCTCCTGGGCAGAGGGAAAGGAGTCTGGTTAGGTGGTAACAAACTTAAAACTGCTCTAAAAACAATGTCTGTTAAAAATATTTAGTATAATTTTTATTCTTATGTTAAGTGACTTTTTGTGTTGACTATATTAAATAAGCAGTTTTTTAAAAAATATTTTCATGGAAGAAAAGGCTGAGAGGCCTCTAATCCCTGTATGGTTGTGACATTGTGAAATACATGTTGAGTATCCCTCATCCAAAATGCTGAAACCAGAATGTTTCAAATTTCAAAATTTTTTATTTTGGATTATTTGCACTACACCTTGAGCATCCCAAATCCCAAAATCTGAAATCTGAAATGCTCCAGTGAGCATTTTCTTTGTACTTCATGTTGTTATTCAAAAAGTTTCAGATTTTTGAGCATTTTGGATTTTGGATTTTCAATTTGGGATGTTCCTGTATGCATTTGGTTTTCTTCTTCATTCCCTAGCAAAAAGCTCCTAAAACTCCTGGAAACTCTGGAGTGATAAGAGTGTGTTTTGTATGCTAATGAAATGACTGATAGCTGGGGGCTCCTAGGTTTCAGGATGGGGGAAGGCATGAGGCATGATTAGAGGTCTGGTACTTTCAGCCCCACTCCCTGACTTCCAGGGAGGGAAGAGGGGCTGAAGCTTGAGTTGATCACCAATGGCCAATGATGTAATCAATCATGACTAAGTAATGAAACCTCCATAAAAACCCAAAAGGACAGGTTTCAGATAAGCTTCAGGATTGCTGAACAGGTAGAGGTTGCTGGAGGGTGGTATGCCCAGAGGGCATAGAAATTCCACACCTTTTCCCACAACACATACCTTGCCCTAGACATCTCTCCCACATGGCTATTTATCTTCAACTTTTAAAATATCCTTTATAATAAATGGCTAAATGTAAGTAAAATGTTTTCCCTGATTTCTGTGAGTTACTCTAGCAAATTAATTCAACTGGAGGAGGGAGTTGCGGGAACTCCGATTTAATACCTGTCATCAGAAGCACAAGTCACAACCTGGGGCTTGCAATTGGCACCCAAAATGGGAACAGTCGGTACCACTCAGCTCTCAACCACAGGTTGTGGGGTTTGAGGCTATTTACAAGTAGAGAGTATCAGAAATGAATTTAATTAGAGGACACACAACTGGTCTCTGCTGCAGAATTGGTTGCTGGTGGGGAGAAATCCCCACACTTTGGTTGACCGGAGGTGAAGAGTACTGAATAAGTGCGTGAGAGTAGGATAAAAGCACTTTGGCCTTGGTTTTTCTCATATCTTTTACCAGTGGTATATTACAGTTGTAATTTTTCTTTGTATATATTTTTAATATTTTCTATAATAAATATTTATATTTTAAAAGGTTATCTAAAAACCATTGGATATAACATGGAAGAGTAAAAGTAGTTTAGACTACAGGGTAATTCTTTAGTATTTACCCCAAGAGTCTTTCTATTATTCCGACAGTTCTAAAACTTAAACTATATTTGAAATTAGTATCCTGTTTGGGTGTAACCACTTTAATATCCCAGCAGATTTCTGGTTTGCTGTTTTGTTCTTTTTCCATGAGGAAATAGCTGCCTGGAGTTCCTTTCTGTTGTCCATATCATGTGTTATGGATTCTAGAGAATTTTATGTCTTTTTGTAGGTATGGCAAAAATTGCTTGCTTGTTATAAATATCAATTTGTTGGGAGATATTCATAATGTTGAGTTTATGCACTGTCTGTGAATCCATTCCTTCCTCTTTTGCCTGAAGATATACTTGGAAGTAGAATAATTCATCACTTAAGTAATTTTCCATAAAATATCAGAAATAAATAAAAGAAACAAGTACACTCAAGTGAAATGTATTGAGTATAATTATGTAAGTGTACTACAGAAACTGAACTTAGGAGAGAAAACAGATTTTTTACAAGGTGCTCCAAGGGAAATAGAAAATATCACATATTAGTATAGACAGAAAATCAGGAATTGAATGTTCAAAAGCTGTAACAAACAATGGGTGCAACTTTTAAGAATCTATTTGTTTCTAATAAAATACTAGTCAGTGCCAGAATGAAGCTAGGATATGGCCTTTCTCCAGTTGCCTTGTCCTCATTTGGCTTGTCCTAGTCAGACCCCTTTGGCTACCAACTTGCAATCCACAATTTTCATGCAATGATTTGTGTGATGAGAAGAGGAATGGGCTAATACGATGCTAAAAGCAATATTTGGTGCCCCCATCTTAGTTTATTTCTACCTTTGAGCACTTGCTGTGTCAAGATGTCCACTTTATTTTGGAATTTGCAGTCTAGAAGGGGTATTGGGCAGGTGGGAGGGGGGAGGAGGGCAGGTATATACATACATAATGAGTGAGATGTGCACCATCTGGGGGATGGTCACACTGGAAGCTCAGACTTGTGAGAGGATGGGGGAAAGGGAATTATTTGAAACCTTAAAATTTGTAACCCCATGATATGCTGAAATAATAATAAAAAAACCTTACATATACACAAATCATGCCAAGCCCACACAAAGTGTGATAGACAACAGACGGGCAAGGTAATGTTAGGACTGCAGATTAGAGCGTGGATAGGGAGACAGGGATATTTGAGCTGAGCCCTGAAGAACTACTACCAAAGAGGGGCCAGTGAGATGCCCATTCTGTTTGGCATTATGGATTCCTGACGTGGAAAAGAGGTGAACCCAGAGAGTGAGGTGAAGCCTTGGTTATTTAACCAGACTAAAAAGTCTGATTTTTAAATCAAGGTTAGAGATGGTCAGAGCTGTGCTTTGAGAATGTTCTGCCCTTGAGAGTGGAGTGCACTGGGAAAATGTCAAGAATGGAGAAATTGACCTTTTTTGTCAACCCTCCAACTCTATTACTCTCCACCCAAAAATGCTTCCATTTGGCATAATCTTCAAATGAATCAAAAAATCACAGCACCTAACTCTGCTCTATCCAGTATTGGATCTTTCATCACATGTGCACATTAGGACATTTTTTAGATTCTCATTTACCTGAATCCTGTGGGTCTAAGAGGAAAAAAGCAATCACGTAATCTTGAAAAAAAAAAAAAAAGATGCCAACACATAAATAGAAGTAAAAAAAGATCATATGATCCTCTCAATAGATGTAGAAAAAGCATTTGACAAAATTCAGCATGCTTTTATGATGAGAATGCTTAACAAAATAGGCATAGGCTGGACTTAACTAAAAATGATACAAGCCACATATGACAAACACACAGCCAACATCGTACTGAATGGGGAAAAATTGAAAGCATTCCTGCTAAGGACAGGAACAAGACAAGGTTGCCCTCCATCACTGCTTGTATTCAAAATATTGCTGGAAGACCTATCCAAAGCAATCAGACTACAGAAGGAAATCAAAGACATCCAAATGAGGGCAGAAGATGTCAAACTACTGCTATTTGCTGATGGTATGATCTTATATCTAGAAAACCCCAAAGATTCTTCCATGGGACTACAGGAATTTATAAATGAATTCAGCAAAGTCTCAGGTTATAAAATCAATATACAGAAATCATTAGCATTTCTATCCACCAACAACAGTTAAACTGAGAACCAAATCAAAAACTCAATACCCTTCACACTAGCAACAAAGAAAATAAAATATCTAGGAATATATTTAACTAAGGAGGTAAAAGACCTCTACAGGAAGAACTATGAAACACTGAGGAAGGAAATAGCAGAGGATGTAAACAGGTAGAAAACCATATCATGCTCATGGTTTGGCAGAATCAACATTGTTAAAATGTCTATGCTACACAAAGTGATCCACAGATTCAATGCAATCCCTATTAAAATACCAACATCATTTTTCATGGATATAGGAAAAATAATTCTATGCTTCATACGGAACTAGAGAAGACCCTGTAAAACAAAAGCAATCTTAAGCAAAAAGAACCAATTGGGAGGCATCAATTTACTAGACTTCAAGCAATACCACAAGGCTATAGGAACTAAAACAGCATGTTATTGGCAGAAGAACAGAGACATAGAACAAGGGAACAGAACTGAGAACCCAGATATAAAACCATCCTCATATAGCCATCTAATCTTTCACAAAGCAGACAAAAGCATAAAATAGGGAAAAGAATCCTTATTCAATAAATGGTGCTGGGAAAACTGGATAGCCACATGTAGAACACTGAAACAGGATCTGCACCTCTCACCTCTTATAAAAATCAACTCACAGTATATAATAGACTTAAACCTAAGGCATGAAACTACAAGAATTCTTGAAGAAAATGTTGGAAAACTCTTATAGACATTGGCTTAGACAAAGAATTTGTGAAGAAGACCCTAAAGGCAATTATAGCAACAACAAAAGTAAATAATGGGACCTAATCAAATTGAAGAGCTTCTGCACAGCCAAGGAAACTGTCATGAAAGCAAACAGACAACCTACAGAAGGGGAGAAAATATTTAACTGCTACATATCTGATAATTGCTGATAACTGGAATCTATTTAGAACTCAGGATAATCAGCAAGAAAAAAAATCAAACAACCCTATCAAAAAGTGGGCAAAGGACATGAACAGAAACTTTTCAAAATAAGACAGACTAATGGCCAACGAACATATGAAAAATGCTCAACATCTCTAATCATCAGGGAAATGCATGTCAAAACCACAATGAGATAGAACTTAACTCCAGTGAGAATGGCCTCTATCAAAAAGTCCTAAAATAACAATTGCTGGCATGTTTGTGGAGAGATAGGAACACTCATACACTTCTGGTGGACTGAAAACTAGTACAAGCTCTGTGGAATGTAATACAGAGACAACTCAAAGAGCTACATGTAGAATTACCATTTGATCTAGAAATCCCATTGCTGGGCATCTACCCAAAGGAACAAAAGACAGTCTATAAAAAGACATCTTCCCTTGAATATTTACACCAGAATAATTTACAACTGCAAAGATGTGGAAAAAACCCAAATGCCCATCAGTACATGAATGGATTAATAAAATGTGGTATATGTATATCATGGAGTTTTACTCAGGAACAAAAGACAATGGTGATCTAGCACCTCTTGTGTTATTCTGGATAGAGCTGGAACCCATTCTACTAAGTAAAGTATCCCAAGAATGGAAAAACAAGCACCACAAATACTCACCATCAAATTGGTGTTAACTGATCAACACTTAAGTGCACATATAGTAATAACATTCATTGGGTGTTGGGTAGATGGGAGGGGGGAGGAGGGGATGGGTATAGTCACACCTAATGGGTAGGGTGTGCACCATTTGGGGGATGGATATGCTTGAAGCTCTGACTCAGGTGGGGCAAAGGCAATATATGTAATGTAAACATTTGTACCCCCTAATGTGCTGAAATTAAAAAAAGAAATTAAAAAAAAAACCCAAACCCTAAAAACCTCTTATACAGAAAATTCCAGATATAGATGTTTTTACTGGTGAAACATTTATTGAGTTTGAAATAAAGGCAAACTTAAATAAACTTTCTTAGAAAACAAAATAAAAATATGTTTAATTATATATAATTATATATTAATAAATATATGATATATTATAGAATATATAAAAACTATAATTATATAAATATAACATAGTATATTATGGGATATAATTTATGTAATTATAGTTTATAAATATGCTGTGGAATGATTAAATCAAACTAATTAACATATCCATTACCTCAAACACTTAGTATTTTTGCGGAAGGAGCATGTGAAATTTACTCTTTTAGCAGTTTTGAAATGCAGAAATACTATTAACTATATGCACCATTTTGTGTAATAGACCTAAAAAACAAACCACCTATTCCTCCTGTGTGAGATTTTGTATCCTTTGACCATCTACCCACTTCCCCACCCCTAGCCCCTGTAACCACCATTCTGCTCGCTGCTTCTATGAGTTCAATTGTTTAGATTCCATATATAAAATAAAACATGCAGTAAAAAAAGACATTTTATAAAAGGGACATCTGCGCTAGAATGTTTATAGCAACACAATTAACAATTGCAAAGATGTGGAAACCATTCAAGTGCTTGTGCATTAATAAAATGTGGTATATGTATACCATGGAGTTCTAATCAGCTGTTGGCAGATAAAGATATAAAAGATTTCAGGAGTTTTGCAAGGCTTTGCCTTGAAGGACTATGTGAACATGTTAGTTCACAGATCAAAGCTCCCTATCCTCAGGAGGGCATCTCTCACCGATCAGGAGGGTTTGCATGGCGATGCCCGTCTCAGACCTGAAGGCTTATGCTTCTGTAATACAAGGCTTGGTATGGGACCACAGGTTGAGAACTGATCAAAGAATGCCTGCCCCCCAGCTAGAGACAATTGGCCACAGGGAAAGTTCCTACTTCACTCCTGACCACTTGTCTCAATCAACAAAAAACTAGATAAAAAATATGTATCATCTACATTTCATTTTCACCTTTCTGCTAATTGATAATTTTATCTTAGACTTAGAAATTTATCATAGAAAAATTTTGTAATCATTTGCTCCCATAGATAGAGTTAATTAAGGGGTCTCTGGAAGCTTTTGGGGAGACTTAAAACCTAAACGAGCTATCTGTTATTATGTAAATCTGTAACCACTGGCAACTAATCCTTTCACCAATAAATACTGATGCAGAACTTCACTCAGGGCCTCACAGCTCACAGGAATGCTGGAGGACTCCTGACTCCCCCATCTTTATAAACTATACTTTGTCTCTTGTCTCGGTTATTTCTCTATTCTCTATTATTTCCAAATTTCTTGCAATGATCCTGCCAGGGACCTGTTTTTATTATGAGCATAGCTAACTCCTGGGCATTCAGCCACAAAATACAATGGTGATCTAGCACCTCCTATATTATCCTGGATAGAGTTAGAGCCCATTCTACTAAGTGAAGTATCATAAGAATGGAAAAACAAACACCACAGATCCTCACCATGAAATTGATATTAACTGATCAACACTTATGTGCACATATAGTAGTAACATTCATTGATTGTTGAGCAAGTGGGAGGGCGGAGGAGGAGATGGGTATATTCACATCTAATGGGTGCGGTGTGCACCATCTGGGGGATGGACACACTTGAAGCTCTGACTTGTGTGTGGCAAAGGTAATATATGTAAGCTAAATATTTGAACCCTTGTAATATATTGAAATTTTAAAAAAAGTATCAAGAAGATCAAAGTTTCTGGTTCCAGCCTTCATCTTCCTTATCTAAAATATATAAAGTATAAAGAATTTTTGAAAGTACAGTATATGGAGTTTTCTGAGGGTGCATTTTAATACTGTGGTTTTTTTTTTAAATTGGGATAGTTTTTTGGCATTTGTAGTTTATTCTTCATTATAAGTTTTAATGGTTTTAAGGATGGAAAACCAAAAAATGCAGATAATTAAAAACCTCTGATCAGCACAAGAGTTTTTGCCGGCTCCATTTCTGACCTGGGCCAGTCCACCTCTCCTTAGGCAACCTTAAGAATTCTGGAAGACAATGTTGGGAAGATTCTTTTAGACATTGGCCTAGGTAAAGAATTTATGAAGAAGACCCCCAAAGCAATCACAGCAGCAACAAAAAAACAAATGGGACCTGGTCAAATTAAAATGCTTCTGCACAGCCAAGAAAACTATCATTATAGCAAATAGACAACCTACAGAATGGGAGAAAATATTTGAATACTGCACATCTGATAAAGGGCTGATGACTAGAATCTATATAGAACTCAGGAAAACAAGCAAGAAAAAACCAAACCACTCTATCAAAGAGTGGGAAAAAAAGACACTCTATAAAAAAGACTTCTGTAGTAGAATGTTTATAGCAGCACAATTCACAACTGCAAAGATGTGGAAACAACCCAAATGCCCATCAATACATGAGTAGATTAATAAAATGTGGTATATGTATACCATGGAATACTACTCATCTACAAAAAACAAATGTGATCTGGCACCTCTTATATTATCCTGGATAGAGTTTGAGTCCATCCTTCCAAGTGAAGTATCACAAGGATGGAAAAACAAGCACCACATGTACTTGCCATCGAACTGGTACTAACTGATCAACAGTAAGGTGCTCGCATGGTAGCAATACTTACTGGGTGCTGGCCACATGTGGGATGGGGGAAGTGGGGGTGTGGGGGTGTGGGTATGTGGGGATTAGGGGGTATGGGTGGTAAACACACAGCAACGGGGTGCACTTTTTTGGGGAAGGACATGCTTGTAGCCCTGGGTTGAGTGAGGCAAATGAATTTCACATAACGAAAATGTTTGTACCTCCATAATATCTTGAGTTAAAAAAAAGAGAAAACAAAACAAAACAAAACCAACCTCTGTTATTAGATTTGGGGAATCATTCTTGACATATCCCTTCTTCATATCAGAAGAATAGTAGAAGGACAGGAAACGCAAAGTAAATGCTTGTCTTTTTCCATTTAGATGGAATAAGGTACTGCTCTCTGCAACATCCATCTGTATTTTTAAAATGTTTGACAGAGTCTGAGACTTGTTTAGAAACTATGTCTGTTATTTATATTGCTTTGTTCATTTTATCAGCATCACTATCTTCTGGGAAGAAAATTGCTTCTTCCTTGTAGAGCACCCAAATGTCCTTCATCACAGGAGTGGGCAAACAAGAGAGACAATGTCAACAAGAGAGAGGACAACCAGGTGGTATTTCAGGTCTTGGTTACAACTGTTCTGAGACCAGACACATCCTTTGGTTTGGTGATGTGAGCCATTAACTTTTCCCTTTTTGTATAAGGTTAGACTTGAGTTTATGTTAACCTATAAAAAATTGCCAAAGAAAATACTCTTAATATGTCTATTCTTTTTCATTTCTACCACATCTGCCTTAGTTATTTTCATGGAAGATGTGCTGGGCATAGGTTTAGGACCACAGACTCAGTGGGCAGTAAGCAGTGTAGACTCTTGAGAAGTTGGCATGGCTGCCCAGTGCACATACAAATCCACAAGCCTAGTGCAGTCTAGGGCACCATGGGTCCCCAACAGAGTGGCAGGGCTGGAAACTGGACCAGGACTGGGGGCAGTTATGGTGGCAGTAGCAGCAGCAGAATCACTGGTAGTTCTGGCAATGGCTGCGGAACAGGGAGAGAGGTAATGTGCCACATGGGGGAAGTGTGTGGACCCAATGTGGGAAGTTTACTTGCCCATCTGTTTCCAGAGCCTGTCACTGCACCCTTAGCATAAATATTAAACTCTATTGCCTAAATTCTAGGACAGGAGATGCCTGTGCTCAAGCAGTAAACTTTGTGAGTAAATCATTGCCAAAATAAAAAAAGCACCTACAAGGACATTGTACTAACACACATCAGGAATTGTTAGAATTGTTCAAAGGCTTTAGAATCTTTGGTTTTAAAAACTACTGCAACACCACAAAGCAAATATACACAGGCTTAGAAATAGAAATCAAATTTAGAAACTGTTGCATTTCACAGAAAACAACACTATTTTTATATGAAGATGTGAATCCTAGTGATTGCACTTCTCTGGTTCAACTATGAGTGATACAATGGTCTATGGGGGAAAATTCAAAAAGTATAGTGCTTCCAGAGGGGAGATACCAAGATAATGAAAGCTCTAGATCAGTCTGACCAATAGTATAATTAAAAAAATTATTTTTATTTTTTAGAGACAAGAGTCTCACTGTTTTTAACCTAGGCTGGAGTGTAGTGGCTTGATCATAGCTCATTGCAGCATCAAACTCCTGGGCTCAAGTGATCCTCCCTTCTCAGCCTCCTGAGGAGCTGGGACTACAGTTGTGCTGCCATGCTTGGCTGGATTTTAGTATTATCATTCTTACTATTATTTTGTAGAGATGGGGTCTCACCATGTTGTCCAGGCTGGTCTTGAACTCCTGGCTTCATGTGATCCTCAAACCTGGCCCTCCCAAAGTGCTGAAATTACAAGCATGAGCCAATGTGTCCATATATATACTAACTGTGCTTCCACAAAGTGGTACCAGAAACTAATGAATAAGCAGTTACACAGGGACAAGTTTTGGACTTTATATAAAGAACTTTCTAAAAACTAGTATATCTAAGATGCGATGGATGACTAGATTAGATACCCTTCAAGGTCCCTTTCCTATGCTGCACATCTATATTGTATGATCTAAATGTTGGATGTGCTATGGAGAAAATTCATTTCCAGTTAGATAGCAATGCAATAATAAGGTCATTTAGGATACCCAGAATAGGTGCCTTTGTCTATTTTTCTATTAAATTCTGGATAAAATATACTCTGTCAATCTCTGAGATTAATAGTTCTATTTTCTACTTACTATTTTTGAGAAAATTCCATTACAAAAGTAATTTGTGAGAAAAAAAGAAAACTTTTCAAGACCTTTTTCTTAAGGCTATCAACATATACATTCTATAAGTTCTTCACTTCCCATCCTTGATAGGTTTCTAAGATTTTTGTCTCTAAAACATTGACGTAAACATTAAGAATGATGTTATGTCTAGGTTAGATAATGGCTATTTACTTCCAGTAAGAGCATAATCTGACTAGATGGATGAATTTTCCATAATCGATTTTGTGTTTATGTTTGTGCAGTCATATCTTTTCTGTGACACTCAACTTCGGAAAGTATTATAAAGTTAAAATAATTATGTATTTATTTAACAATTTAAAAGCCTTGGCAAATAAAATGATTCAACAGCAAATATTCACATTGCACACTGTGCTCCAAGCAATATGCAGACACTTTGGTTATAGTGGGGGACATGGCATGCTCTTTGCACTCATAGGGTTTATAATCAAATACACCAAATAGACAAGTAAACTATCAATCATAGCTTGGAAATCACACCCCTACCTCCCTTTCAGTTCCCCCTTCCCACCCTCACCCCCTCGCTTCCGCCCCCAGCCACTCCCACCTTCCATCTTGGGAGTCTGAGTAATGCAAAGTCTGAATACACCACATCCAGGAACTCTTGTCTGGCGTCACCCAGGGCCCACAACAGGGACATCGTCTGGGCGAGGCCTCCCTCTAACTGCGGTTAGAAGTTCCCTCACTCCTAGCGTCCCCTCTATCTATGGTTAGAGGGGCCCTCACTACTCCCTCTAGTTCCTCACATTCTACAGCTAGGACTGAGGAATTTTTCCCACCCCACAAAGGGAAAGGCCCTCTATCCCAACAACCCCCCTCCTCCTCATCCACCCTCCCCCTCCTCCACCCTCCCTACTTCTTCACCTCCACTCCCTGCCTCCTGCCGCCTTACTGCAGTCATCCATGGGAGACGCCAAGCAGGGTCCCCGGATGTGGTGTATTTTCATTTCCATCTTGACAGTTTGAAGGAAGTGTACCTTCATCTGAGGGGGGCCAAGTTAGGTCTTCAGAGGGAAGACTCTGTAACCTTGCCAGACATCAATGTGAGGAACTTGAGGGAGGAGTTAGGGGACCTCTCCTTTCAGATAAAGAGGACACTAGTCCCGCTCTGCCCTTGCTGTCGCCCTGGGAAACCCCTAGGCAAAGTCCCCGGAGGTATTCTTTACCGTCTTCCATTTTGGCATTCTGAGGGGTGTGGTTTCAGATAAGAAGAGGGAGGAGTCTTAGATCTGGCCAATCATGGAGGGGAGATCCCCGAGGGAGGTTTAGGGGCAACTCGCACCACATATATAGGGGGCTCCAGGTCCGCCCTGCCCAGGCAGTTATCTCTGGGAGGCGCCAGGCGGTGTTCTCAGTAGTACTGTTTCCCGTCTTCCATTTCAGGACTCTGAGAGAGGTGAGGCTGTGTCTGAGGTGTGCAATGTCAGGTTGGTATAGAGGAGTTCCAGGCCCAACCAGAGTTTAAGATGAGAACCCTGAGGAACAGTGGATCTCTCCCCACAGAGTGGGCTGGGGGTAAAAGTCCGGCTATGCCCCTGGGATGTCCCAGTCAGGGATGGTAGGATGTGTTTCATGACTTCCATTTTGGTAGTTTGAGGAGGGTAAGGCTTCCTTTTAAGGGGCCCAACACAGGTTAGCAGAGGAAGGACTCCCAGGCTCTGCCCAGTATCAGAGTGAGAACCTGGAAGGAGACCTCCCACTGAAAATAGAGGGGCTCCCACTCCTGTCCTGTACTTGTTGTCAGCCCCAAGAAGTCCAAGACAGAGTTTCTGAATGTGATGTATATGGGCTTCCATCTTGGGGTGGGGGGATGGGCGAGACTTTTTCTGAGAGGGCTCTGCTCAGGTTGGCAGAGGGAGGAGTCCCAGGCCCTTCCAGGTATTAAGTTGAAGCCCCTGAGGGAGGAGTGATGGGTCTTCCAACCCCAAGTAGGGGGAGGCCTCAGCCTTTAAGTGGACCCTGCTGTCCTGTCAGCCATTAGTGACCCCATACAAGGTTCCCGGATGTAGTGTATCTGGACTTCCATCATGGGATGGGGTGGTGGCGGGCGAGACGTTTTCTGAGAGGGCTTTGCTCAAGTTGGCAGAGAGAGGAGTCTCAGGCCCTGCCGGGTATTAAGCTGAGGTCCCTAAGGGAGGAGTGAGGGGACTTCCAACCCCAGGTAGAGGAGGGCCTCAGCCCACACGCAACCCCTGCTCTAGTCCCTTGGTGACACTGTACAGAGTTCCCGGATATGGTGTTTACGGACTTCCATCTTGGCATTATTGGGAGCGGGTGGGGATGTGAGGATTTTTCTGAGGGGGCCAGACTCAAGTTGGCAGAGGGAGTAGTCCCAGGCTCTGCCGGGCATTAAGTTGACGTCCCTGAGGGAGGAGGGAAGGGGTCTTCCAAACCCAAGTAAGGGGAGGCCTAAGCCCTTAAGTGGCCCCTGTTGTGGGCCATTAGTGACCATAGACAAGGTTCCCGGATATAGTGTATCCGGACTTCCATCTTGGGAGTCAGAGAGTTGAGGCTTTTTCTGAGCAGGCTTGACTCAGGTCTGCAGAGGCACCAGTCTCAAGCTCTGCCAGGTATTAAGTTGAAGTCCTTGAGGGAGGAGTGGTGGGTCTACCAACCCCAGGTAGCAGAAGGCCTCGGCCCCCATGTGGCCCCTTCTGTCATCCCGTCCCTTGGTGACTGAAGACAAGCTTCCTGGCTGTAGTGTATCCGGACTTCCATCTTGGGATTGGGAGGGGGCGGTGCGGGCGAGAAGTTTTCTGAAAGGGCTCTGCTCATGTCAGCAGAGAGAGGAGTCTCAGGCCCTGCCGGGTATTAAGCTGAAGTCCCTGATGGGAAGAGTGAGGGGACTTTGAACACCAGGTAGCGGAGGGCCTCAGCCCACACGCAACCCCTGCTGTAGTCCCTTGGTGACACCATTATAGGGTTCCAGGATGTGGTGTTTGCAGAATTCTATCTTGGAATTCTTGGTGGGGTTTGAGGCTTTTTCAGAGGGGGCCAGACTCAAGTTGGCAGAGGGATGAGTCCAAGACTCTGCCGGGCATTAAGTTGACGCCCCTGAGGGAGGAGTGAGGGGTCCTCCCACTGTGGACAGTGGAGGTTCCACAGAAACCTGCCCCTCATGCCAGCACTGAAAAGCCTCAGGCAAGGGAATTAGTCATCAACCCTCTCAGCTGACTGACTTTTCTGGTGTCTTAGGGAGATGGGGGCTTTAGGCTGAGGGAGGCATCATCAGATCAGCAGAAGGGAGGCAGTGCAGGCCCTGTCAGGAGTTAATATGAATACTTTTAGGATGGCTAATGGGACCTTCCCCCACAGAGGGGGCCCTCATAAAAACCCTACCATGCCCTCTCCATCTCCCATCAACCATGGCAGGATCTGGACATTGGTACTTGCTCATTTGGAGCTTGCTTCACGGAAGTGAGGCCTTGATATGAGAGACAGACATGAATACCTTGAGGGGAGACGGAGGGTACTGCCTTGCTGCAGAAGAGATGGGCTCCATCCCCTGCTGTTAACCCTGGAAAATTCCATGCAAGGGTACAGGATGTGACCTCTTTAATGTCAGCTTGCTTAGCAGAAGGAGTCCCAGACCTTACTAGGGGTCAATTTAAGGACTGAAGAAACCCTTTACATCAGAGCAATTGGGACCCAACTCTTCTCTTCCCTTGCTGTCAACAAGGGAGGATTAGAGGCATGGTGATTGGATGCGGCATCCCTTCACTTTTGTCTGGGGGGAGGTGTCTCAGGATGGTTACAACCTTGGTCTATTGGGTGTGGCCTGAGTTCAGCAAAAGAAGGAGTCTCATGCCCTGCCAGGTGTCAAGATGAGGACTCTGAAGAGGATTAGGAGACCTACTCCATGTAGAGGAATCCCACAGAAATCAGCTTCTGCTGGTCAGCCCTGGGAGGGCACAGAGCAGGGTTGACAAATATGATTACTCAGTTTCACTTTGAGAGTCAATGGAAGTGAGGCTTTTTCCGAGGGGTGTAACCTCAGCTTAACAGAGGAAACAGTCCCAGTCCCTACCAGGCATCAAGGAGATGACCCTGAGGGAGAACTGAAAGTACCTCCCACCATAGGTAGGTGGTGTCCAGGCCCACCCTGCCTCTGCTGTCAACCTTGGGAGACCACAAGCAATGTTGACCAGATGTGGCACTTCCTCACTTTTTCCTGGGGTTTGGTCCTCTAGGAAGTGAAGGCCTTGTTCTGAGAAGGTGACAGTCTGGAGGGGAGCACATTAAGTCAGCAGAGGAAGGAATCCCAGGCTTTGCGGGGAGTCAGGATAAGGACCCTTGGTGAGGACTGAAAGTCCACTTTCCCTTTTCCCCAGAAAAGAGGGAGTCTGTCCCCTGTTCCCCACCCTGTGAACATCTGGGCTGGGGTGGCCAAATGTAATGAGCTCTAACTTCTGCCACAGCTCAACCAGGAGTTAAGGGCCTTCAGTGTTTCAGGATGGTAAAGTCTTGGTTGGAGGGGGAGACTTCAGGTCAGCAGAGGGTGGGACAGGCCCTTCTATGAGTAAAAGTGAATACCCTGAGGTAGAACTGAGTGTATCTCCCAGCATAACAAACCTTGGGCAGGGGTGGCTAGATTTGGTGCCTTTTTATTTTTGTCTCATGTGTCCCAGGGAAGTGACAGCCTTGAACTGAGTCTGTGACATTAGCAGAGGGAGTAGTCCCAGGATCAGCTGACAGTCAAGGTAAGGTAAAAATATTAAGGGAGAACTAATGGTACTCACTAACCCAGATACAAGGGGACCCACAGAAACTTCACCCTGTCCTTGCTGTCAATCCTAGGAATATCTGGGCAAGAGTGACCAGACATGGTATGCCCTCACTTCTTCCATGAGGCAGGTGCCAGTGCCTCCAGGAGGTGAGGCCTCAATCTGAGAGGGTGAGGTCAGGTCCCCAGAAGAGGTGTGACAAGACCCTGCAAGAAGTTAAGAGGAGTACTCTGAGAGAGGACAGAGGGTATTCCCCATCCCAGAACAGGTGGGATCCAGCCTTTGTCGTCAGCCTGGGAGACTCCAGGTAGGGGTGGCTGGATGTGATGTCTCTTCCCTTTGTCTTAAGAGTCTCAGAGAGGTGAGGGACTTGGATTGACCACGAAGGCAGGTCAACTGAGGGAGCCAAACAGAACAAGGAATCCTCTGGACTACCAGCAGTCAAGGTAAGGACCTTTGGTGATAACAAAAGGTAACTCCCAATTGAGAGAAAAGAGATCCCACAGTCTGGCTGTCTCTTGTTCTCAGCCTTGGGAGGACCCAGGCAGGGTTGGTGGGATGTGGTGTGCCCTCACTTTCTCTCACAGGGGAGCAGGTGCCTCAGAGAAGTGAGGTCTTGGTCTGATGGGACAATGTCAGGTTGCAGCTCAGGCTATTCAAAGAGTATTTGGATTCTATGAGGGAGGACTTAGGGAATCCCCTATGGCAGGATAGATGGAGTTCAGCCCCTCTGTCAGCCCTGGAATGCCTAGGCAACGGTGGCCAGGTGTTGTGCCTTCTCACTTTTGTCTGAGTTCTCAGGAAGTTAGGACCTTGGTCTGAAAGGGTGAGAGTCTGAAGGGAAGCCACATTAGGTCAGCATAAGGAGGAGCTCCAGATTGCCAGGATTTAAGGTAAGGACCCTGAGTGAGGACTGAGGGCACACCGCTGCTTCCTAGGACTGAAGGCAGACTCAGCCCTACCTTGCCCTTGTTTTCAACTCTTGGAGGCCCTGGAGCATAGAGGCCAGAAGTGATGTACTCTTACTTCAATCTCGTTAGTCTCAGAGAAGTGAATGCTTGTTCTGAGGTGGGTAGACCCAGGAAAGCAGAGGGAGGAGTCCCAGGCCCTGCCAGGCATCAAGATGACAAATGAGGGTACATTTCACCTGGAATAGATGGGATCCCTACAGAGTTTGGCCAGCCCTTGCTGTCACCCTACGGAGGCCCTGTGAAGGCATGGTTGGAGGTGGTGCTCTCTCACTTCCTCCTTTTGATCTCAGGAATGTGAGATCTTATTCTGAGAATTTGTATCAAGCCAGCAGAAGAGTAGAGTCTAGACCTTTCTAGGGGAAAGATGAGGACCTTAGTGAGCACGGAGAGAGACCATCCACCCCAGAAGTGTGAGGACCTTACAGAATCCGCCTGCCACCCCCATCATCCCTAGAGAGCATAGAACTGTGCTTGCAGTCTATAGCCTGAAAGGACCTCTGAATACCTCTTACAGGGGCTTTGGGAACTGGGGGTGAGGGGCTTGGTTTGAGTTGCATGCCCTCAGGTCACAGAAGAGAGGAGTCCCAAAGTGAGGCATATACTTTAAATATGTACCAAGGGCTCTAGCTCCCAGAACAGAGGAAACCCCACAGCACCCAACCCCATCCACCCTACTGTCAACCCTGGAGTCTCAAGTTTTGCTGACTGGCTGCCCCTTAAGAGCTTTCTTACATCTTCCTACCATTTCCTATGGGACAGTCAGTCTAGTTAGACAGAAGACTTGTGAGTCCTTAGAGCTCAGCAAAACACCTATAAGTCAGCCTTTGTCAGAGCCATTATGGGTGAATTTCTCAGCTGAGGCCACTCACACTGTCTCTCTCTCCCCAGGTCTGTGGGATCTCATCACCCACACTCTTGCTCACATTCCTACCTGCTGCTCCCAACAAAGGTCATCATGCCTCACTTTCCAAAGCGCCCACGCCTCTCCTTTGAACAAGGCTTTCAGGCCCCAGTTGAGGCACAGGAGTTGGTGGATCTACAGGGTCCGACATCTGAGGAGGAGGAGGAGACCTCCTCCATTTCCTCTTACTCTTTCAACTACTTTCCCTCCTCCTCCCCTTCCCCCTCTCCCTCTCCTTCCCCCCCCTCTTCTCCCTTCCCCTCAACCCCCTCCTTCTCCTCCTCCTCTTCCCCTCCCTACTGCTCCTCCTCCTCCTCCTCCTCCTCCTCCTCTCCTCTGATTCTGGGAACTCTAGAGGAAGAGGTGCCTACTCCTGGGATGCTGAGTCCTCCCCAGAGTGCTCAGAGCTCCTATTTCTCCTCCACTTCATGGAGTACATCAGATGAAGAGTCCAGCAGCCAAGAAGAGGAAGAGAGTTCAAGCGTTTTGCAGTCCTCAACAGATGCTGGACCCTTGCTCAAAGACCCACTAGAAGAAAAGGTGACTGATTTGGTTCGTTCCCTGATGCTCAAGTATCGACTGAAGGATTCCATCACAAAAGTGGAAATGCTCGAGGTTGTTACCCAAAATTACAAAAATGAATTCCCTGTGATCTTCAATAAAGCATCTAAATGCTTACAGTTGATCTTTGGCATTGATGTGAAGGAAGTGGACCCCAGGGGCCACTCCTATGTCCTTGCCAACTCACTAGATCTCACCTATAATGAGGTACTGAGTGACAACCAGAGCATGCCTACAAATGGTCTCCTGATAACTATCCTGGGTATGATATTCATAGAGGGCAACTGTGCCTCTGAAGAAAGCATCTGGGAATTCCTGAATATGATGGGATTGTATGCTGGGAATGAGCATTTCATTTATGGGGATCCCAGGAAGCTCCTTACTATAGATTGGGTACGGGAAAATTACCTGGAATATAGGCAGGTGCCCCACAGTGATCCTCCAGACTATGAATTTCTGTGGGGTCCAAGAGCTCATGCAGAAACCAGCAAGATGAAAGTTCTAGAATTTTTGGCAAAAGTCAAAGGGTCTGACCCCAGTACCTTCTCAGGATGGTATGAGGAAGCTTTGAGAGATGAGGAAGAGAGAGCCAGGGCCAGGATAGACCCCATGGCCAGGGGTGCTGCCATGTTCATTGCACAGCGTTAGTATGCAGCTTCACCTGCCCAAAGTGAAGAATGAGGCACATTCTTCACTCTGTGTTTAAAGAGGGCAGTGAAGGCTGTAAGTAGGGAGAGCCAGAGTTAGGCTGGGGAGAACAGAGTGTACAACAACTTTTTGTGCCTTTTCTATGTAGGTGGCACCGAGGTTTATCTTTTGATATGTTTCAAATGCTATTCCTTTTAATAGAAGATTTATTACCTTTAGAATCTTGAGTATATTGAGGCCAGGTGTGGTGGCTCACACCTGTAATCCCAGCACTTTGGGAGGCTGAGGCAAGAGGATTGCTTGAGGCCAGGAATTCAGGAATCTAAGCTTATGAACAACATTGGTCACATGTTTATTGATGTTTATCGATGTTTATCAGCTTTACACAAAATATGGAGAACATGTATCATGCTTAATTTGGTACTTTAACCCTTGAATTCCTTTAACCCTTTTAGTTTATTTTGTAAAATTAAATGATAAATACCTGGATTTGTTTGGCTTATTCAAGAAAGTAGGAGAAATGTTAATAATAAATATTAATAAATTAAACCTTCTGCTCACTAATTCTTTTATTCACCAAATGGTAATTGGGTATTTTCTCTTTGGAAGGCATTGCAGGGATGCTTGGATAAGCAAGACACACCCCTACCCATAGAATGGTAGAGTCCAGGAACAGCAGTCATATCAGCAAGCTGGTGAGATGTCCTTTAAGACCAAAATAACAAGTGAAAAGAATGAATGAGCAAGGAAGTGGGACTCTAGATGTGAACTGTCAAGTGTGAATGCCCTGAGCCAAAGCAGTTTGGGGTTTGGGGAAACTGCAATTCCTAGTGTGGGAATTAATTTTAAGTTAAGTTGTGGGTGGTGGCAGGGGGCCAGACTCTCAGGCAGTGCATCTTATAGATGAAAGAAAAGCCTGAAACATAAAACTGCTTAGTAGTTACATTTAGGTTGTGGACAAACCAGAGGGAAATCTCTGCCTGGAGCAGGTATGGAAGGTGTCCTGAACTCTTGTCCCAGTGCAGCTGAACACTGCATGACCTAGGTGTTCCATACATATCATCTGTAAGAATTTCCTGAGAAGTAGAATGGTAGTGCCTAGAAGCTACTAGGCTGGCATTCTTTTTCCTTGGTGAGATCCAGAGCCCACGCCATTAAAGTGACATTAAAGGTAGATTATCTTGACTATAATTTGGCCAAATCTAAGCAAGGTCTAGGATTTGGTGACAGTGAAATGAATTAAAATTGTTTCAAACGGATGATTAGCTGGGAGGAAAGGAAGGAGTTGGTCTTTGACAAATTTAAATTCTAGGCGCTTTGAGTTATATCAACTGGGGGAACTAACCTACACCTAAATTAATATATCCTCTAAGAGGGAAAATTTAATGAGTTTCATTTGTGAAACTGTACTTTTGGCTGACTTGATATTCTGTATCCTATTCAGCTACATATTTTCTGAGATGTCCTGGATAGATAAAAAACAACAAAAACCCAGGGGAGAAGGTGGTAGGGTCTAGAGTCAAAATAATGTTCAAAATAACTGTCATTCCTTAAAGTTTCAATGTGATCCAGGCACCGTGCCACGTGCTTTATTTACATTAAGTACATTCCAGCAGTCCTGCAAGACAGGGCTTATCAAATCCATTTTATATCTGAACAACCTGAGGCTCATAGAGCTTGGTAATTTCCCCAAGATCATATGGCTAGTAAGTGAAAGGACTGGGACTTGACCCCTGGTCTGAGTTCATGTAGAGTCCACATTGGTCACACTCCTCCCAGCCTTCTGTTTCTTAACTCATTTCTCTTCCCACTTCTCCATAATGTCTCTTGGGTGACAAAAAGAAGGACCCTGTGCCAAGGTACTAAAAAGAGGCCTAAAGAAGGAAGGGGAAATGAGAATAAAACATGTGAGGATTGTCTGAGCTCTATTTAACCTAGTGTCCTCTTGCCTGGAGCTCCATGATACCTCAATAGCTGAGTCAGTCCCAGTTATGGTATTTTAGTTCCACCCCAGCACTTTCCCACATTACAGCAGCCTTCCCTTGGTGCTACCCATTGTGCCCTCCTGTCCAACTCTGGAACCTGGCCTGATGACCAGCTTGTTACTGTGGCCTCCTCTGAGGGCTGTGCCCTGCTCACAGTGGAACAACCCAGATTCACCTGATCTCTCCTTGACATAGGGTATTTCTACTTCTGGCAGACATCCCCTGATTGTCTCATCCCTCATTCTGGAACCCCTCTGCTATGGTTTGAATGATGGTGTCACCTCCAAAATTCATGCTGAAACTTAATCTGCAATGCAGCAATATTAAGAGGTGTGGCTTTTAGGAGGTGATTAAGTCATGAGGTCTCCACCCTCATAAATGGGATTAGCACCCTTACAAAAGTGCTGGAGATTGAAGGAAGAGCTCTCTTGATTTTTCTGTCCCTTCTATCTTGCTAGGACACTTGCTTCTCTCTGGAGGATGCAGCAGAAAGGTGTCATCTTGGAAGCAGCAGCCCTTACCATACACCAATCCTGATGGCACCTTGATCTTGGACTTTCCAGGCTCCAGAACCATGGGAAAAGTTTCTATTGTTTACAAATTACCCAGTCTATGTTATTAATATTTTGTTATGGTAGCACAAACGGACTAAGGTACCCTCTAATAGCAGCAGCTCCTTTAACTTAAAAGTTCAGTTTGGACAGTGTTGTTTAGAGTAATCTGTAGTGTATTGAATGGTGACCCCCTAAAAGATATGTTCAAGTCCTAATTTCCATTACCTGTGAATGTAGCCTTACTCAGAAATAGAGTTTTGCAGATGTAATTGCATTAAGCATCTTTAGAAGAGATCATCTTGAATTTAGGGTGGGCCGTAAATCCCATGACTGGTATAAGAGAAAGGAGAGGGAGATTTGACACACACAGAGGCACAGAAAAATGGAATGTGAAGAATTCCACAAAGATTGGCAGAGATTGGAGTGATGCATCTACAAAGGAATTTAAAGGATTGATAGCAACTACCAGAAGCTAAGACAGAGGCATGGAATGGATTCTCCCTCAAAGTTTCCAGAAGAAACCAACCTGCTAACACCTTAATTTTGGTCTGTTGGCCACTAGAACTATTATAAAATACATTCTGTTGTTTTAAGCCACCCAGTTTGTAGTAATTTGATATGGCATCCCTGGGAAACTAATACATGACCATCTCCCCCAGGTGTATTTAATGCATTCTTACAGCATTTTCCAAATGAGCTTGTAAATAGAATTTGATTTGGCACATAACCTACTGTTTATTGGGATATAACCCTGGAGTTAGATAGATGGATTTTAACATCACCTTGATATTTGCAGTATAATTTTAATGGGATGTATTTTTTTGAAATTGGCCACTGAACAAATACACAGATGAATGAGCTTACCCATGTGGTTAAAAAACAAAGCCTCTCTCATACATGGTATGTGAAAAAATACTATAAAAATCTGTGTAAGAAAACATTTACAGAGATTTAATTCTTAAAATCCATGAAGTCCTTCAAGGAGGTAGGCAATGGTCCCTTAGCAGACATGCTAGTTCTGATTTAAAAAGAAAAAAATATTCATCATTCTAGACTGCATGTTTATGTCCCCTTCGCTCCAATTCATATGTTAAAACTCTAAACCCCAATAGCATGGTATGGTATTAGGAGGTAGAGCCTTTGGGAGGTGGTTAGATTTGGATGTGGTCATGATGGTGGAGCCCTCATGATGGGATTAATGTCCTTGTAAGAGAGAAAGAGACCAGAACACTCTCATATGCATGTGCATGTGCGCTCTCTCTCCCCATCCCCCTCACATGAGAATGCAAGGAGAAGACAGCTATTCACAAACCAGGAAGATAGCCTTCACCAGGCACCAAATCTGTGGGCACCCTGATCTTGGACATCCCAGCTTCCAGAACTGTGAAAATAATTTTTTGGTTTTTAAGCCATTCAGTCAATGGTATTTTGTTATAGCTGCCCAAGCTAAGACAACCATCCTTCCACTGTCCCTTGTCTGTTTACCTGAGCTACAGGAAAATCCTAGTTTTCAGTGTGCCAAAAATCACCTGTGCAGATGTTCAGAATGTTTGGTCATTTGGAGGGGTAGCAGAGCCTTGTAAGTTAAGATTTTGACCATGTATCCTAAAGAAGGAGAAAATTCCCAGCCTATCAAAGTTATAGAAGTTATTGCAAAGGGCAGTGTAGAAAAGTTCTATTGGGTGAAGAAAAGTGAATTCTCTCTTCTAAGATTTACAGGATCCTATGAAAAGTAGATGTGATCTTGTATATGAAAGCAACTATCACATATAGTAGGATCTTTGAAAAGTTGATGAATTTCAAGATAAATTTGTTCTTTTCAGAAAACTCTTCCAAGAAATGAAGAGGGTTGTTGTCATAACACATTATATATATATATATATATATTTACTGAGCACCTACTATGTGGTAGCTTATGGGAGAGATTGGATGTGCTCATCCACATGTTGTTTTCCTCTCCTTCCTGGACTGTTCATTCACCTGTAGTGAGGGAGGCAGGAGCCAGCACACCATTCCCATGCTTCTTCTATTCAGCAGCAAACATGGCAGCTCCATGTTGAGATGGTGGAGCTATGACGTGGAAGTAGCCTGGATCCCCTGGTGTCCAGAATGCAGAAAGTCCCTGCCAACTCACATTGGAATTTATGTGCCCCCAAAATAAAATTTGTTGTGTTAAGCCATTCAAATTTCAGGTTTTTTTCTGTTGCATCAGCTAGCAGTTACTTGAACTGATTAATACACAGCTTCTATTTTTGTTTTTAGGCTTATTTAAATATTACGTTTTATGTACAAAGGCAGTAGTTCATATATTCCTGTTGCAAAAAAATTATAAAAAATACATATCAGTCACCACTCTCCCCTTTACAAAGTTCTTCCAAAATTCAGCCCCCTTCTAAGAGGTAACCATAATTAACAGTCTGGTGTGTATTATTTTAAAGCTTATGCTAGGTTTTTCATTGATGTATGTATTATAAAAGCATACTTTCCTTCCTTCCTTCCTTCCTTCCTTCCTTCCTTCCTTCCTTCCTTCCTTCCTTCCTTCTTTCCTTCCTGCCTCCCTCCCTCCCTCCCTCCCTCCCTTCCTTCCTTCCTTCCTTCCTTCCTTCCTTCCTTCCTTCCTTCCTTTCTTCTTCCAGCAAATATTTATTCAACATATGATGAATTATGATACCAAATAAACAAAGCAAAATAAATGACAAGGCACTTAATTCAGTCTGTGGGTGAGAGAAGATGAGGAGGAGACAGATTCTAGAGAATTTTAGAGACATTCCGTAAAATGGTGATGGACAGTGTATCATGAATCTGAATTCTGAAGGTTGCTGACTAGGTAGAAGCTGTTCCTCTTAGCTGAGATTGAGGATAAAGAAAGAAGTGTTGGCGGTGACTTGAGTTAGGAGTAGAGATGAGGAAAGGAGTGGTGAAAAAGGTCAGTGTGGGTCATATAGATGATGAAGTTATGTAGGCTGTCTAGGAGAAGCTGTCCAGTGGGCAGTAGGACCTATGAGTTGGACTATCAGGGGAGAGGCCTGGGCCAGAGACTTGGTTAGGCTATATCAATAAAAGTCATTTGAAGCTATAGATTTAGGGAAAATGTAGTGTTGTCGAGAAAGTGTTCTACATACTATAGGATGTCATTCCCTCTCCTGCAAGCATAATTGGCAATGAAAATCACACAAAGTTTAATGAATCCAGTGAAAACCTTAAGGGGAGAAAGTACTCACCCAGTAATATGCCAATTGAAGAAAGTTTTACTGTGTTTCTTTAAACTTAAATATATATTATATACCTATAACATATATATATATATATACACATACACAAGACACACAAGTACACACACATATATATTAGAGTCATTATATCTGAAATATCTGATTTCAAATCAAAAGTTTAGTTTATTATATCTCAGATAAGAAGCAGTACAATTAAAGTGTATGCCTAAACTATTGACACAGTTTTGCCATCTTATTAAATAACAGTAGCTTATTTATGCCAGCAGTGAAGAAGCCTGGAGAGTGAGTGGCCATGAAATCACAAAAGGCATTTTCCACAGCTTGTTGAGAATTGAATATTTTTACTTGCAAGAAGTGGTCCAAAGCCTGGAAGAAACCATTTGGTGCAAGGTCTGGTGAATACAGTGGATGATAGAGAGTTTCCAAGTCCAGTCGCTGTAGTTTGAGTGGCATTGTTTGTGCAACATGTGGTTGAGCATTGACTTGCAAAAGGATTGGCTTGTCTCTATTGACCAATCTCGGCTGCTTCATCATAAGCATCCTCATCATTTCCTCTAACTGGTTACAGTAGACATCTGCTGTAATTGATTGACCAGCTATGATGAAGCTGCAATGGATAATACTGGCGCTGGACCACAAAACAGACACCATTAGCTTTTTTTTTTGATGAATATTCCATTTTGGACTGTGTTTTGGCACTTCATCTCTACCCAACTATTGTGCCAAAATGTTGTGATTTTCAAAAAGCATCAATTTTTCATCACATGTAACAATATGGTGTAGAAATGGTTCAACTTTATGTCGTGACAGCAAAGAAAGGCAAGCTTCAAGAAGATATCTCTTCTGATGCTCATTTAATTCATGCGGAACCCATCTATGCAGCTTCTTTACCTTGCCAATTTGTTGCAAATGGTCCAACAGTGTTGGAATAGTAACTTCAAATCTTGCTGCTAATACATGCATAGGTTCAGATGGATTCGCTTCCACTACAGCTTTCAGCTCATCATTATCCACCTTGGTCTCAGATCTTCCATGTGGCTCATTTTCAAGATCGCCAGAATGGAACTACTCATTTTTAAAATCGCCAGAATGGAACCACTCAAACCATAGACATATTGTGCGTTCCTTAGCCATATCCTTACCAAACACTTTGTTGACACTTCGAGCTGTCTGCGCTGCATTGATTCCCCGACAGAACTCATATTCAAAAATAACACGAATTTTTGACTTATCCATGATTTCACAAAAATTGCTCTAAAAAAATTTTGAAAAATAATCACAAACCAAAATGTATGTTTGAAAGACTGAGGATGTACCTTCACAATACAAATAAAACAAGGAGTGTCAAAGTGAAATGTTGGAGACATCAACTGTCTAACTTAGTACTTAAGGAAATCAAACATTTCATACTTAATAATCTGAATACACACACATATATTACTATACACAAATACACATATGTATGTGTGTGTGTGTGTGTGTGTGTGTGTGTGTGTATTATATGTGAATTTGTGGCTCATTTTATGTATTTGTTTGGGAAAATTCTGAGATAGTATAGAAAAACCACTCCCCAAACTGAGATGAATCTGAAAGACCAAAGAAGACTCAGACAAATCCAGTGTAGGGAGTTAGATGAGTTTATTAGAGATTACTTACAAGGGCTTTTATTCCTGGTCAGCACAGGAATCCTCCAGGCATTCGCTCTTGGTCAATGTGGGAGCTCTCTGGGCACACACTCCCCGGTTGGCAGCAGAAGTTCTTCAGAGAGTAAAGTCTGCATTTGCCCATCAATGGTGTTGCCTTAAATCTCTTTTCATTGAGTGACACAGAACTCTTATATTATATAATCACATGTTTGCATTGAAACAAATTAAGCATGCATGATAAAATCATCATGTGCCTTCACACAACCCATGTTATGTTAACGGTATTACAATTTTCCATTAGGCGGAGATTTTAGTATTACCATTAGCTAAAGGGTATTATAGGACAAGTAAAGCATTATTTATTTATTATTTATTCAGCATATTATGGGGGTACAAATGTTAAGGTTACATATATTGCCCTTATCCCCCCTCCCACCTCGAGTCAGAGCTTCAAGTGTTTCCATTTCCCAGTTGGTGCAACTAAAGCAGTTTTAAGGCAGTCAAGGCTGGCTTAAGCCAGTTATCTCATGCAAGGAAGTGCTGAGGCACATCTCTTGTGCCCTTGTGCTGGTGGTTATCCTAATCTATTTTGTCACAATTTCATTGAACATTCTCAGCCTGCATTGTGTTCTTTTTATTTGTGATGGGGAACTTGCATTTTTTCCTCATATATACAGTGATATCGTGTGAGTTTTCAATCTCACATCTTCACATCTGCTATATCAGTTCACTTTTCAGGCTTTTGTCTTGGCATTCTTTGTTCAAGATGGAGTTTACACGCATCAATACCCAGACCCTTACTCCTCTAATCTAATGTGTCTACCTAAGCAGCAGTAACTCAAGCTTCTGCCTCTCATGGCAAACACTTTAAATGCTGAGTGTTTTTTTAAAAATGCCTAGTGTGCGTGGGCTCACGTGCTCACTGCACCAGGGCCTTATGTACAAAGAAGAAAACAGCCAGTCCTATCAAATGGAAGTCAAAGTACTCAGACATGCAAAAATCAACAGTATACTTCCATTTCTCTCTTTTCGGCCTTTTGTCTATTTTTGGCATACATTTTACTTCTATCATACATATGTTATGGATTCCTGTGCATTTTAATTCCTTTTACTTTAAATTGTCCATTATTTCTGAAGACATTTACATAATAAGGAAAGTATCTTCTATATTTACTCATGTAGTTGTAATTTCTGGTGCTCTTTACTACTTTTGTAGATTCAGATGTCTATCTGGTATCATTTTCCATTTGCCTGGAGGATTTCCTTTAACATTTCTCATAGTGTACCTCTGTTGGTGATGAATTCTTTCATGTTGTGTATTTTTGAGAAAGCTTTTATTTCGCCTTTGTTTTTGAAATATGTTTTCACTGGGCATAGAAATCTAGGGAGATAGTTTTTATTTTATTCAGTAATTTAAAGATATTGTTCCACTTTTCCTTGGCTTTTTTGTTACAAAATACACATAACATAAAATTTGAACAACTTTAAAGTGTACAATTCAGTGGCACTTAAAGTGTACAATTAAGTACATACATATCTTTGTGCCATTGTCACCACTATCCAGTGCCAGAACTTTATAACCTTAAACAGAAACCCCATACCCATTAAGCAGTCACTTTCAATTCCCCCTCCTTCAGGTCCCTAGAAATAACTATCTCCTTACTGTCTCTATGGATTTGCTTATTTTGGATATTCCATATAAAAGGAATCATACAATATTGGGTCTTTTTGCTTTTATTGTTTCTGCTTTTATTGTTTTGACAAGAAATCTACTGTCATCCTTATTTTTTTTCCTTTGTAGGTAAAGTGGTGCTCCCCATCTCTGGCTACTTTTAGGATTTTTTCTTTGGCACTAGTTTTTTTTTTCTTTATAAAATGTACATTTATTAACTGGCTTCTAAGTGCCACCTTTAGCACGGGTTTTAGGCAATTTGGTTATTATTTGTCTTGGTATAGTTTTCTAAATGTTTCTTGTTCTTGGGATTCTCTTAGCTTCTCGGATCTGAGGGACTATAGTTTTCATCAACTTTGGTAATTTTATTGATTTATTGAAATAGCTTTTTCTATCCCTCCTTATTCCTTTTTTGGGATCTCCAAGTGTATGAGGCTATTGAAATTGTCTCATAGTTCAGCAGTGCTCTATTCATTCGTTTCTTTTTTCTTTCTCTCTGTGATTCATTAGGGAAAATTTCTATTGCTGTATATCCAAGTTCACTAATCTTTTTTTTTTTTCAGCCTTTGATCCAAACCAATGCATTTTTTGACTTAGACACTGCAGTTTTCATCTCTCAAAGTTCATTTGAGGTTCTTTTATAGCTTTCAGGTCTGTATTTAGCATGTTTAAACTTTTCTCTTATTTCTTGACTATACGGAATATAGTTATAATAACTGCTTTGGTGTCCTTACCTAACTTTATCAATTGTATTATTTTTAGGACATTGTTGATCAATTTATTTTTTTTTTCATCAATCTTATTTTCCTGCTTTTTTTGCGTGCCTTCTAATTTTTACTGGATGCTAGACATTGTGAGTTTTCCTATATTGTGTACTGAGTATTTTTGTATTTCTATAAGAAAATCCCTTTGATATTTGTTCTGGGACACAACTAATTGGAAATAGTAAAATCCTTCGGATTGTATTAGTTTGTTAGGGGTGCTGTAACAAAGTACCACAAAGTAGGTGGCTTAAAAAAACAGACATTTATTCCCTCACAGTTCTGGAGGCTAGACAGCTGCAATCAAGTTATTAGCAGGGTTGATTCCTTCTGAGGGCTGCAAGGGAGAATCTGTTCCATGCCTCTTAGTTTCTGGTGATGGCTAGCAATCTTTGGTATTCCCTGGCTTGTAAATGTTTCACTCCACTGTCTGCCTCTATATTCACATGGAGTTCTCTCTCTGTATCTGTCTTCTCCACCTCTTAGAAAGACACCCCACTCCAGAATGACCTCATTTTAACTAATTGCATCTGCAAAGATCCTATTTCCAAGTAAGATCACATTCACAGGTACTGAGGACTAGGACTTGAACAGTTTTTTTCGGGGGAGGGATGACACAATTTAACCCACAACACATGCCTTGTTTTAAAACTTTGTTAGGAAAGATATTTAGTGTATAGTTACTACTACATCACCCCTAAGCAAAACTATTTGAATATTCTAATCAATACTCTATGAATTATGACATTTTCCACTCTAATGCTATTAGGAAATATCCCCAGCCCTGTGTGAGTTCTTGAGTTCTCTCTCTGTGCATCTCTCTCCTCTCGGATATTCTGCCTTACAATTTCTCACCTCATTTGCCTCCCTGGACTCCTAACTCCATATCTTCAACTCAAAGAGACTGCTAAGTTTCCCCTCTGTGCACTGTGGCCATGTCTCTCAAGGCAGTAGGTTCGGTGACTTGGAGGGCTCACCTCATTTGCTTCCACCTCTGAGATCACTCTTCTGTACTGACTGATGTCCAATAAGTTCAAAATCATTGTTTCATCTATTTTTCATTTTTTAGCTGTTTCAGATGAGACTATAAATTCGGTCTTTGTTATTTCATCTTGGCCAGAAGCAGAAATACTGTAGTGCAAATTTAAAATCTAAAATTTCTAGACATGACAAATGTTTCAACATTGCAAGTTTATTCAAATTAAAACCAAGATTGAGAGACTGTCTGACACATGTATGTTTATACAGACCTATTTATGTAAACCAGGGAAATATAGAGCAAAACGGCAACAATGTTTTCCTCTTGCTGGAATTACAAGTGATACCTTTATTTTCTTATTGATGGTTTCAGTATTTTCCAACACTTGTGAAACACATAAGAATTACCTTTATAATTATAAAATATAAATATTTTCAATGTGATTTAGACTATCAAAAATAAACACACATTCTCATGGTTTGTTTGCAATATTGATCATACTCTTGCCAGGTTCTATATAGCCCCTGGCATGCTTACCACTTATGTAACTAGAAAGAAAAGATGGTGAAGTCCAGTTAGTAGGCAATATGTAGTCAGCCAATTTCCCTCACACTTTCAAATACGATGCTACACAGGTAATAAACTTTCTTGTCTTTTAAGCCCTTCCTCCAGAAAAAGTGATAACCATTATTCTAAAAGGGAAAATTATATTTATATATAAATCACATTCTCCAGGACATGATTGGAGCCAATATTTATATGAAGAACTGTATGCAGGCAATACTGGTAGGAGGAAGTATGAAAATCACAATAATTATTGAGTGTTGTTTATTTGTATCTTGTCAAAGCTCACAATAAACAAATTGTTATTTTAAAAACATGTTTTTCAGTCATAACTGCCATTAATTCCAAGTTGTGCCTGAAAATATACTTTTATCTAAACATTTGATGATTTTCATAAGAATGATTTTCATAAGATTTACATAAGAACAATCACCATTTTCTTACGTATATTATTCAACACAGTTACTTAAGTTAACATGTGATTATCTTTCGTAAAGTAAATTTCATGTAAAAAGAACTGCGATTCATGATTTTGTTAATACTTCTCTACAGTATAGATTATTTGCTTGGTTGTTAGATATAGCTCACATACTTATTTACTGTATTTACAGTTCTTTCATTTTAATGATTTCATTCACACACTGTTCTAACAAATTTATTAATGTTTTCTATTATACTGATATGATTCCATATTATTTTGTGCTTCAGAAATTTCTTTACCACTGTACTTTTTGTTCTTTGATCTCTCCTTTTTTTTCTTTTTAGAAGAACCTCACATCCCCTTTCCTCCTATGAGCATTTCTCTTCCTTTATATTTTGGTCCATGTCCCTCTTTCTGAAACTCATCAATCACTGAATTTTACCAAATGATTTCCACTCAGAGGTGTTTCTATAGATGTTAAGTGGTATAAGATTTGTATACTATTTATTACTTATCAATGTGATAAACTTATACTTTTATTTTTCCTTTTTAATATACGGATTCATACTTTCTAAAATAGTGGAACAGTAAGTGGAGTAACAAAGTATGGAACTTGTTGAGAGTGGATTTTTCTACTTAGCAAAATACCTTTGAGTGTCATTCAAGTTGTGTGTCAATAGTCCATTCCTTTTTATCACTGAGTAATACTCCATCATATGGTTGTACCACGGTTTATATATCCATTCACTCATGGAAAGATATTTGGGTTATTTCTAGGTTTTGTAAAAACATAGATAGGGCCTCTATAAACATTCATGCATAGGTTTTTGTGTGTGCATGTTTTTATTTCTCCCAAGAATGGGATTTCTTAGTCATAAGGTAATTGTAAGTTTATAAGAAATTATCAAATCATTTTTCACAATAACTATATCATTTAATATTCCCACCAGTATTATATGAGAGTTTAAGTTGTTCTTTATACTTGATAGCACTGTAACATTTAGTAGTGCACATATATTAGACATTTTAAATTTTATTTATTCTCATATGTGTGTTGTGACATCATATTTTGGTTTTAATTTGCATCTTTTTAATTGCAAATGATGTAGAACAACTTTTCATGTGCTTTTTGCCATCTGTATATCCACTTTGGTTAAGTGTCAATAGATATTTTTTGTCCATTTTTTAAATTGGGTTGTTTGTTTTCTGACTTTTGAGACCCCTTTATATATTCCTGATGCAAGTTCTTTGTTGAATACATGATTTGAAAATATTTTCTTCCAGATTGTAGCTTTATTTTTTTCTCCTAACTGTGACTTCCCTAGAACAAAAGTTTCCAATTTTGAAGAAGTCTAATTTATCATTTTTTTTCTTTTATGACACCATGCGTTAGGTGTCATGTTTAAGACCTCTTTGCCTAAATCCAGGTCATGAACATTTTCTGGTTTTCTTTTAAAAGTTTTATAGTTTTTCATTAAACATTCACATCTATGATCCATTTTGAGTTAATTTTTGCATAAAGTGTGAAGTCTGCTTTTTTTTTGCATATGGATATCCAATTATTCCAATACCGTTTATTTAAAAGACTAAAAATTCTCAATTGAATTATATTTAGAGGTTTTTAAAAGCTCCATGGACCATATTTTCCTGAGACCATATCTGGATTTACTTTTCTGTTCTATTGACCTATATGTCTATCCCTTTACCACATTGCCTTGATTACTGTCATTTTAGTAAATCTTAAAAATCAAGCAGCATGATTCCTCCAATAAGAGGTTATTCTGCTTTTTCAAATGTGCTTTTAGATTTTCTAGTCCCTTTTTTAAGTGTTTAGAATCAGCTTGTCAGTGTTTACAGAAGATTTTGCTGAGATTTTGATGGCATTTCTTTGAATCTATATATCAGTTTTGTGAGAATTGGCATCTTCACAATGTTGAGTATTCCAGTCTATGAAAACATTGTCTCTCCATTTATTTTTTCCTTCTTTGATTTATTGTATCAGTATTTTATAGTTCTCATTATATAGATATTATTCATGTTATGTTAGATTTATGCTTAAGTTTTTTTTTTTGTATTATTGAAAATGGTAATTTGAGACATTTTTGGTTTCCAGCGTTTTGTTGTTGTTTTATGGAAACACAAACAATTGTTTTGTGTTGACTTTGTCTTCTGTGACCCTGCTAGTCCTACTCATTCATTCTAGGAGAGATGTTCTTTGTAGTTTTCATGAAAATTTCTACAAACTCTTGGACTCCCATAAGGCTCCATTCTGGTCTTCTAACTTGAAGATGGCCCTTTACTCTCCCCACTCTGCTATGCACTTTCCTTGAATAGGTCTGTCTACCTGGGCATGGGGGAGGATAGAGAGGGAAAAATCTCAAAGGAGAATTCCTCTCACATTTTTTTGGACCAGAGTTCTTCTTATTAGATTGAAGTATGTCCTCCATTCAGAGTTTTACATGTATATAAAGCTGTGACTGATGATCCTATACAGGGTAATAGCTTTAGGACTATGGCTTGCCTTGGAGTAGAGACTCTAGAAAAAATTGGATGTACTTCACTGTGTCATGTAGGGTCCCCCTTCCTACTCCTTGGACCAAAAACAGTAGTCTTTCCTTAGAGCTCTTTTTGCCCACACCTCATATACAAATATCAAATTTAGAGTGTTGTTAACTAAAGTAATACTTTATTCATACTTCCTTAGTTTTTACCTAATGTCCTTTTTCTATTCCAGCATCCCATTCAGGATGCCACATTCCATTTAGTTATCATGTCACCATAGGCTCTCTCTTGGCTGTGATAGTTTCCTAGAGCTTCCTTGTTTTTGATGACCTTGAGAGTTTTGAGTACTGGTCAGGTATTTTGTAGGATGATCTTGAACTGGGATTTGTTTGATGTTTTTCTCATAATTACACTGGGGTTATACGTTTTTGGGATGAAGCCCAAAGAGGTGAAATGCCATTCTCATAGAATTTTATCAAGGATACGTCCTACCAACATGACTTAAGACTATTGATGTTCACCTCAACCACCTTGCTGAGATAGTGCTTCCCAGGTAGATTTCTCCAATGAAGAGGTGCCCCTTTTTTCCATATTTTTATGTTGTAGTGTGATGGTTAATTTTATGTGTCAACCTGACTGGGCTAAAGGATGTCCAGATAGCTGGTAAAATATTATACCTAGGTATGTCTATGAGGTGTTTCCAGAAGACATTAGCATTTGAATCAGTATACTCAGTAAAGAAGACCATTTTCTCCAATGTGAGTAGGCATCACACAATCCTTTGAAGACTTGAAAAGAACCAAAAGGAGGAGGAAGGAAGAATTTGCTCTTTGCTTGAACTGGGATATCCATCTTTTCCTGTCCTTGGACATTAGCATTCCTAGTGTTTGAGCCTTTAGACTCAGACTGGGACTTGCATCATCAGCTTCACAGTTCTTGAGCTTTTGGGTCTGGACTGGGTCTTGCATCATTGGCTCTTCTGGCTCTCAGGCCTTTTGGTTTAGGATGGATCTACACAACCAGCTTTCCTGAACCTCCAGTTTGCAGTTGGAAGATCTTGAGACTTTCCAGCCTTCAGAACTGCATATGCCAATACATCAAAATAAATCTTTCTTCATATCTCTATATATCTTATTGGTATTGGTTTGTTCCTTCTCTGGAGAACCCTGACTAATACTTATTTTGGTATCAAGAGTGGTTCAAGAGGAACAGAATTTTAAGAATGAGCTTTATGAATTGGTTCTGGGGTTTCAGAAATTGGTTCTCTAATTTGATTAGATTCAAAGATGCTAATGACACTATTTCACCTAATATATACATATATTATGTATTTATATATTTATATGTCTCTCATATATATTTCATCTTCATATAAAAAAGCACTAAAAGTCCATAGGATAAACTGTTTATAGTGATACGCAAAATGTACACATTGGATACTCCTAATCAACTACCTATAAGAAGCAAGGAGCTGGGTGACTCTGTATATAGTAATTTCAAAAATTTTGGAAAACTAAAGAGTATAATGACTTTGATTGGTTTCTCCTAACATTGATAGACAAAATGATGAAAGAACAAGATGAACTCAGGAATATGAATTCCCAAATCAAGCACCATGTCAATCATTTAAGAGTTTCTATGTGTCCTGTTACCTCCTGTAGCTGCAGGGTTGCAATTGCTGAAAATCAAATGTAGAGAGTTATCCTGTGACTGGCTGACTTGCAACACAAATTGATCTTCCAACATCTCCGGGTGTCTACTGCTAAAGTAAGAGCATAGATTGGGAAAGAATGGGATCCTACAAGTTGGGATAGGGAGGTTTGAGAAGATGCTGATGAAGATGGGACATTGAGTTCTTAAATTTTGATGATTCTTCTTTACTAGTGGAAGAGGCATCTCCATCCTCAGCAGAAGTTGCCTTCTTAATCCCAGAGGCAGTGGTTCAGCAACCCTAATGGCAGTAGCATTCCCCACCCCCAGTGGTATTGGCATCCCCACCCTCCCCACCCTCAATGGCAGTGGCCTTTCCACTTCACTCTGAGAAGACTAACCCCACATTGCCTGAGGAAGTGGTAATGGCCTCCCCTGAGGCAGTTATCATATGAGACAATGCTGATTCTCCTCAGGGCCCGCTCCTACCACCCCTTTTTGCTTCTAAACCTCTAACTAGATACAAATCCTAGTAGGCCCTTAAAGGTGAGGTACAAAATATGACATATAAACTCCTTCTTTGACACTATGACCAGTTGCCATGAGCCCATTGGTAATGGGTTGATAGTTCTTGACATTTTATGTTTTATAATTTTTAAATTTAATGCCAGATATATTCTGTAGAACAGTAGAGACTGAAGTAAATAGCATTTGTGCCTTGAAATTGGCATGTCTCTTCTTTTGTGAGGCTGCTAGTGTGGGAAGGTTATCAATTTAGTCAGCACTTTAGCTGGGTTTGGGTTTTGTTGTTGCTGTCAGTTTCAGATCCTTTCAGTTGTGAGTTACCTTACCTGTGCTTAGTGTAGAGACTATGATTCTAGAGGACTTTTCTGTGTTCCCACTCTTATTGCAGGTTTCAACAGCCTCAGCAAGCCAAGCTCTTTCCCCACATACACCCCCCAGTGGTAGCACTCTATAGTTCTTTATTCAGTGCTAGTCTTGTGGTGGCAGCAGTCCATGTTCTTGGTTTTTCTGGCCTAGTCTCAGTCTTATTCAGATCCTGTATGTTTGGTTCTGAGAGGTGAGATTTCTCAACATTTCTATGCCTCCCTCTCTGGCAGCCAAACTCTGCCTTGTATCTGTGGAAGGTCTTGGGCAGAAGACAATTTCCTTCTCCTGTTCCACTGATAGCATAACTTTACTTTGTATTGTTGCAGGAGACTAGGCCCAGTAGATTTTTCTGGCCCTCTTCTAGGGGAAGATGGCTTTTGCTTTTACTCTTCTCCAAGAATCTGTGGATCTTTGTTTAGTTCTTAGAGGTAGAAAAAGGGTTTTCTACCTCTCTCCCAGAGGCAGGCAGATATTGCTTTTCCCCTGTCCCAGAGGCCTTGTGGTTTAGAGAATTGGCTGGCCCTCCGTGATGGCAGCACTCTTCAATCTCTTTCCATCCACCCATTCTTTCTCATTGGTACCCAGTGGATGCCCAAGGAAAAGAGTCTTGTGTGTGAATGTGAATTCCCTTGTGTTTGGGGCTCCCAGTTCTTCTAGACTCAGCCTTTTAAGAATTCATTAAAATTGTTGCTGATTTCTTCCTAATATGTTTCTATTTTGGCTCTTACTTCTGTGCTCTGCCAAAGGTGATCGTTCATATATTTTGTCTGTTCTTGAATGTCAGGCTTTGGAATTTAATTCCCTTGATTTCTTTGCAATGTCAACCCTGAATGGTTCAAGAAAAGTTATGATTTTGTAAAATATCTGGCTTCATTGTTAGGATGGATACAATATTTTCTTGTGACTTTCTACTTCTTAAACATAAGCAGAATTTGGGTCACCTAGATTTTGAACTTTATATAAATGAAGAGTATGTACTTTTTTCACAGAGGGGTCAGTCTGCTTTCAGTAAACATTATATTTGTGAAATTCATCCATATTGTTAATGTAGCTATAGTTTATTTTTATTGGTCTATATTATTTCATTGTATGACTATACCTCAAATAATTTATCTACTCAAATGTTTATGGATATGTAGCCCATTTCCAATTTGCAACCATTCTATAAAATGGTACAATAAGCATTCTTATACATGTGCTTTGACAAACATATGTGCATATAATAACTAGGTATGTTCCTAGGAGAGCAATTGTTGGTTGTACGTATTTTACATTTAGTAGGTAGTGTCATACTGTTTCCAAAGAATTTATAAAAATTTATATATTCATTGGCAGTTTATGAAATTTTTTTTTTGCTTCACATCGTTGCTATTATTTGCTAGTGGCAATTTTGATGCAAATTTCTTATTGAAGTATAATATACATATAGAAAATGGCACACATTAGAAACATATAATTTGATGCATTTTTACTAAGTCAATATAGCCCTTTAACAACCACAAAGATCACAATGTAGAACATTGCATTATCTGAAACCCCAGAAGCCCCTCTTCTTTTCTGACACAGTGATTAGCCACCTAGAAATAATCATTACCTTGACTTCTATTGTGATAAAGTAATTATATTTGTTTTGTTCTTTAAAAATAAACTTTATTATGGAATAATTTACAAACAAAATAATATACTCATTTTGTTTATACAATTCAATTTAGTAATTTTAAAAAATTCTACTGGGAAAACTCAGGCACAGATGGCTTCAATGATAAGTCTACCTAACATTTAAAGATAAATTAATACCAATTCCTCACAGTTTTTCCAGCAAAAAAAAAAAGAAGAGAAGAAAAAACCTACTTACTCATTCTATAAATACAGTATTATCTTAATACCAAAGATGATCAAAGAAATCATAAAAAAGAAAACTACAGATCAATAGCTTTCATAAATATAAAAATAAAGATTAGGTTAACAAAAGAAAGAAAAGGCATCCACATTGGAAACAAGATGTAAAACTTTTTATCCATAGGTGAGATCATCTTATATAGAGAACTTTATTTCAGGAATCCCCTCAAATAAATTAGAACTGATAAACAAGTTAAAGAAGTTTGCAGAATACAAGTTCAACATTTAAAAATTAATTATTCTATGTCTGTGTTCTTGTACAAGTACCATGCGGTTTTAGTTGCGATAGCTTGTTGTAAGGCTTGATGTCTGGTAAATTGATGCCTCTCTATTTGTTCTTTTTGCTTAAGATTGCTTTTGCTTTTTGAAATCTTCTCTGGTTCCATACGAAGCATAGAATTATTTTTTCTATATCTAGGAAAAATGATGTTGGTATTTTAATAGGGATTGCATTGAGTCTGTGGATCACTTTGGGTAGTATACACACTTTAACAATATTGATTCTGCCAACCCAGGAGTATGGTATGGTTTTCCACCTGTTTATGTCCTCTGCTATTTCCTTCCTCAGTGTTTCATAGTTCTCCCTGTAGAGGTAGGTCTATTACCTCCTTAGTTAAATACATTCCTAGGTATTTTATTTTCTTTGTTGCTATTGTGAAGGGTATTGAGTCTTTGATTTTGTTCTCAGTTTGATAGTTATTGGCATATAGGAATGCTACTGATTTCTGTACATTGATTTTGTAATCTGAGACTTTGCTGAATTTGTTTTCAATTCCAGTAGTCTCATGGCAGAATCTTTGAGGTTTTCTAGATATAAGATCATATTGTCAGCAAAGAGCGATAGTTTGACTTCTTCTGCCCCCATTTGCATGCCCTTAATTCCCCTCTCTTGTCTGATTGCCTTAGCTAGGACTTCTAACTCTGTTGAATAGTAGCAGTGATAGTGGGCAACCTTGTCTGGTTCCAGTTCTAAGTGGGAATGCTTTTCAATTTTACCCCATTCAGTATGAGGTTGGCTGTGGGTTTGTCATATATGGCTTGTATAATTTTTAGATAAGTCCAGTCTATGCCTATTTTTAAGAGCTCTTATCATAAAAGGGTGTTGAATTTTGTTTAATGCTTTTTTTGTGTCTATTGTGAGGATCAAATGGTCTTTGTTTTTTTCTTCTATTTAAGTGGTGAATTACTTTTATAGATTTGCATAGATTGAACCATCCTTGCATCTCTCAGATGAAGTGCACTTGGTCATGATGGATTAATTTTTTGATAAGCACCTGAATTGGGTTTGCTAGGATTTTGTTGAGAATTTTTGCATCTATATTCATAAGGGATATTGGTCTGTAGTTTTCTTTTTTTGTTGTTGCATCCTTTCCTGGTCTTGGTATCAGGGTGATGTTGGATTCATAAAAGGTTTTGGGGATGATTCCTTCCTTCTCAATATTGTGGAATAATTTCTGCAGGTTAGGTACCAGTTTTTCTTTGTAAGTCTGGTAAAATTTGGGTCTGAACCATCTGGTCTGGGACTTTTTAGGAAGATTTTTTTATTGCTGCTTCAAGTTCGGTACTTGATATTAGTCTGTTCAAACAGTAGAACTACCATTTGATCCAGCAATCCCATTACTGGGCATCTACCCAAAAGAACAAAAGACATTCTATCAAAAAGGCATCTGCACTTGAATGTTTATTCCAGCACAATTCACAATTGCAAAGATGTGGAAATAACCCAAGTGCCCATCAATACATGAGTTGATTAAGAAAATATGGCATGTGTATACCATGGAATTCCACTCAGCCACAAAAAACAATGTTGATATAGAATGTCTTGTATTATCCTCGATAGAACTGGAACCCATTCTACTAAGGGAAGTATCACAAGAATGGAAAAACAAGCATCACATGTATTCACCATCAAATTGGTATTAACTGGTCAACACTTAAGTGTACATATAGTAATAACACTCATCAGATGTCTGACAGGTGGGAGAGGGGAGTAGGGATGGTTATATACACACCTAATGGGTGCAGTGGAGGGATGAACATGCTTGAAGCTCTGACTTGGGTGGGGCAAAGGCAATATACATTACCTAAACATTTGTATCTCCATAATATTCTGAAATAAAAAATATTTTTAAAACTCCATATAACTGCAATAAATATGTAGCTTTAAAGTTTCAAAAGGGTTGATGCTTCTAATCTGGAGAAATGAAGGTATTTTGATCCCATGGGAAAAAAAATAAAAAAAATAAAATTTACTCTTTATATTTTAAAGATGCACACTTAAATATTTAGTAATGAAATTATATTTTGTCAGAGGTTTGGTTTAATATTATCTGAATGGGTGGGTGGGAAAAATTCTAAGTTAGCCCCCTAAGAAAGTCTTACCCCCTGGTGACATGCACTGTATAAACTCTTCCTCTTGAGTATGGGTGAAACCTGTGAATATAATAGGATATTACTCCCATGATTATGTTATGCTATATGCATATAACACTTTTAAGATGTCATTAAAATACCTAATCAGCTGACTCTGAGTTAACTAAAAGAAAGATTTTCCTGGGTGGGTCTGACCTAATTAGGATAACCATGAAAAGAGAAAAGAAGCAGTAGGTGATGCTTTCCCACTATGCTTGAAGAAGCAAATATCTATGTTGTGTGCTCCCTACAAAGGGGCCACATGCCACAGACTTGACAGTTGTCTCTAGGAGGTCTCTGCCTGACAGCCAGCAAGAATATTATGGCTCTACTCCTGCAACCACAAGGAGCTGAGATGTGTCAACAATCACATGAGCTTGGTAGAAGACCTCAAGTCCCATGGGAGATTGTTACCCAGACAATACCTTTCAGTCTAGTAAAACTATGAGCAAAGAATCCAGTTACACAATGCCCAGATTGCTGACTTTCTGTGAGATAATAAATGACCTTTAAGAGTGTTGGTAATTTACTACGCAGTAATAAAAGAGTGTAGATGAAACAAGATTGGCCATGACTTAATAAAGTTTGAAGCTGAGTGATGGGTATATGGGTTTCATTCTCCCTACTTTTGGCTGCCTTCCCTTATAAAGTTGGCTGCCTTCCCTCAAGAGAGTGGAGCCCTAGCTCTAGTTTCCATACACCTTTACAAGGAAGCAGACCTGGTGCTATCCCCTGAAACTGAGCTTGCTTACTGCTTTGCTGGTTATTTTTTGGTTTCTTTTCCAACTTATGGTAACTGAACTTTTGGGGCAGGAGTCTTAGAAGTGAGTGTGTGTGTGTACATGTGTGTGTATGGTGAGAATATGTGTATGCATATGTGAATGTATAAAACTGATAAACCAATAATAAATTTAAAAAATTAAAACTAGAAATAGAAATTGCCTTTAATTTTAGGCATTGTTTAGAAAGTGAAAATGCTGGAGCTCTACCTGTAAACTCAGTTGAGGATAGGTAATAATGTTGTCTAGTAGAAAAAAATGATGGAAGAAGAGAACAGTACTTGGTTCTACCAGTATGTTAAACATGAAACCTTAAGCCACCTAAACTTTGCTTCCTGCTTCTAAATTACTTGTGTTAAATGTGTAATCATAGGCCACTTGACCTTCAATTTCTCCTTATGTAAAATAGAACCAGAACCACCTGTCTTATCTACCTCATTTGAGGTTTTTGTATAAATTCACAATTGGCGGAAAATGAAACTTCCATATCTCTCCCTCCCTGAAATGCCAGAATTATTTAAGAATTACATTTAGAACTTATATCATGAAGTGTGAGATATTTAAGTCATTTCTAAAAAAGTCAATTTACAGAAACACAGAAGAATAGAATTTACTCTAAGGATGAATACCTGTCCATTAATTTTACCAAGAAGTTAAACACTTTCGATTATGGAAAATGCACTACAGCTTGAGCAGCAGCAGCCTACAGGAGTGGCCTGGGGCATTTAGCTTTCCCCCAATATCTACCACCTTTTCCCAATTTGCTGATATGGACAAATGATGTTTTCACAATTTATACCAGTTTGTATACAAAGGCAACATGCAATTCAGTCTTTTAGCCATCCATTTCTTATAGAAATTTACTCTATCAAAATGCTATCTCTAAAACTCTCCTAGATTAAAAAAATTATGAAGCTGTAATTATTCTTAAGAAAGCATACCACGTCTCATTCCAGTTTGAGTATTAGAAAGCATATACTGACATTGAGCCAAAGTTTACTTCACTTTTATCTCTGCCCTTTAGTCCCAGTTTTCTACCCATATCAGGACTTCTGGAAATAAACAAACTGATCCTTCTGCCCCCGGAGTTCTTGACATATCTTCAACTCTCATGTCTGTTTGAAAGAAGAATTTTCAATGGACCTGAGTGACATGCAAGTAATGGCAAATTTGGGCATGGGTCATATATTAATTATTGTGTAAGAAGCTCCCAGTGGAACTGAGAGGAGAAACTGGAACAATTTAGTTAATAATATGAACTTTAGGGAGTACCATCCATCTTGTAAAGTAAACCTAAATCACAATGCTTCAGGAGTCAGATTTATGTTAAAAAGACAAATCATACAGCTATAAACATCTCTGCACACATGATAGGGAGAGTAAGGTGGATCTCCTCAGAGGACTATTAAGGTAGTTGTTTGAAGGTAATATATGACTGACAAAAAAATCCTGAAGTTTCCTAGGAAAAAAACGATCATCAGTCAAGGCTACAGTGAAGTTATAAATATTTCACAACATCATGGTGTGTCTGAAAAAAAAAATGTCTTGAATTTTCAGCACCAAACCTCCTTTAAATTTTTTTTTTTATTTCAGCATATTATGGGGATACAAATATTTAGGTTATGTATATTGCCCTTGCTCCCCCCAGTCAGAGCTTCAAGTGAGTCCATCCCCCAGACAGTGCACACCACACCCATAGGTGTGTATTACCCATTCCCTCCACCCCCTCTCACCTGCCTGACTCTCGATACATGTTATTCTTATATGTCCACTTAGGTGTTCATCAGTGAAACCAATTAGCTGGTGAGTACATGTGGTGCTTACTTTTCCATTTTTGGGATACTTCACTTAGTAGAATGGGTTCCAGCTCTATCTAGGATAATACAAGAGCAGCCTCCTTTCTTATGTAACTTCCTCAACATAAATATTTAGGCATTTTGTAATTGATTGAGGCATTGGAAAATAGACAGCAAGAGAAACTGAATGTTATCACTCTATGAAAATCCCCAAATAGGGAAAATGATGGCTTAAACTCTCTTTTATTTTACCTGTGTAAACCTGAGAGTGATTATGCCAGTAAGCACCAAAAATAAAAGCAGTGTGGATAGAAAGAAGGTGAAGGGAAAACAAAAAACACAAGAAGTTCACCTTGACATGATTGCTGGATCTGCCTTTCACCTCCTTCAGTAAAGAGGCCAAAGTCAGGAATCTCCTCTCTAGATCTGAGAGCTCTTTTGTTTTCATTAAATTTGCATTTTTTAAAAGGGCCATTGTGCTCAGTACCAAGACACAGGGAGTGAGTGAGTCCTCAGATGATACTTCGTGGCACTTTTCTGTTTGTACACCATGAAAAAGTTAAGCTTGTACTGCATGCTAGCATCTCTAAATCACACACCATTTTCATATTATGTATAGCCCAGGCATAGAAAAGAAAGAATGTTTTGGAGTAGATGTAAATGAAATTATGTTTAAGAGCATTTCATCTTTCTCAAACATTTACTGATCACCTTGCATCAATTAGGCTCTATGGTAGGTACTAAATATAAAAAGGCACAATTCATACCAATAAAGGGCTCACAGTATAGTAGAAGAGGCAGGCAAGTAAATTAGTTTTTATCATATACCAACAGAGTTGTTAAAAACCAATGAACTGTAAACTGTTATAGGAACACAGGAAAGATGATGCTTGGAAGATTGAGTAACAGAAGAAATGATGCTGTTGCAAACTCTTGACAAATAGTTAGAAGTTGGCCAGGAGAAGTAAGGACATTCCAGATGAAGAGAGTAGTAAATTTGCAAAGGGCACAGAGGCCTAAAATGAAACTGTGTGTTCAGAAAATATAACATGTAGTTTTGTCTGATGAGTTGCATAAGAAACATAAGGGGAAGGAGGTGTATGATACAGTTTTTTAAAAATAAGGGGAGAGAAGACAGTATGGGTGGAGCTTATTGACAAAGGAAGAGAGTGGCACAAAATGATTGTAGACAAATAGGTAAGGGACAGATCATGTAAAGGTCTTTACAACTACAAATAAGGAGTATGAACTTTCATTACAGTGGTGGGAGGGTCAATTAAGAATATTAGGCAGCTAAGTGAGACAATCAGATTTGTATATTATGAGAATGACTCTCATTGCAGTGTGGAGAACAACTGGGGATGGCAGGAATAAAATGGGGAGACCTGTCAGGAAATAATGTTTAAAAATCAAGATAAAAGCTTATAAAATCTGAACTAGAGTGGTATTGGGAATGGGAGAGTGAAAAGATTAGAGTACATTCATCAGTAGTTAGGATGGTCAGCAATTTTAATTTTAGCCACTCAGTATGTAACGGTATATCATAGTGGTTTTAATCTGCATTTTCCAGATGATTATGTTAGGCATCTTTTCATGTGTTTATTAGACACTCATATATCTTATTAGATGACAAGTCTGGGCAAATTTTTCCCTATTTTTTATCGAGTTGTTTGTTTTCTTATTATTGAGTTTTGAGATCTTTATATTAATATATATCAGATAGAAGTTCTCGATTAGCTATGTCATTTTCAAATATCTTCTCCCAGGCTTTGACCTGTCTTTTCATTCTCTTACCAATGTTTTTGGAGAGATTTAAAAAAATTGTTGAAGTCCAATCTATCAATTTCCTTTTTATGGACTTGATGATTGTTGTATAACTTACAATCACAAACATTTTCTTTATTTTTTCTTAGAGAAAAGAGGAGTGTTTTTTATTAAAAGTAGTTTGTATATTTTACTCCATAAGGAACTAATATAGCTTTTGATGTAGTATTATGCATAACATGAAGATAATAAGTTTATTAAGCTTTTTTATTTCTTCTGGAAACGTTCAGTTTCTCCCAAGCTATTGCTCTACATACTTCAGAAGCCATTGATGGCACCCTGAATAAATAGGACAGTGATTACTGTCATCAAGACATTTTTATTTCCTTTTTGCTTCTATAATTTGTGCCAGACACTACATTAAGTCACAAAACTGTGAACAATTCTACATTTCTATTAAAAGAAATATGAGGAATAATATGTGATTCAATAGGAAAGTAGGAATAAAAGGAAAAGGATTTTTTTAAAAATATATTAATTAAAGAAATATAAGTGGTTTGTTATGTGGATATCTCGTATAATGTTTGAGTCAGGAATTTTGGTGTGCCCATTAATAGAATAGTGCTCATTGTATCAAATAGCTAAGTTTTTATCCTACACCCCCTTCCCCACTTCTTGGTTCCTCATGTCCTTTATATTGCTTTGTGCTTATGTGTACCCATCTATTAGCTCTCGCTAATTAGTGAGAACATGTGTTTGGTATTTCATTCTTGAGATACTTCACTTAGGATAATGGTCTCCAGTTCCATCCAAGTTGCTGCAAAATACATTATTTCATTCCCTTTTATGGCTGAGTAGTACTCCATGGTATATCCATACCACATTTTCTTTTTCCACTCAGGAATTGATAGGCACTTACGTTGATTCCACATCTTTATGATTGTGAATTGTGCTGCAATAAAAATTCAAGTGCAGGGGTCTTTTTGATAAAACAGTTTCATTTTCTTTGGGTAGATACCCAGAAGTGGGATTCCTGGATTGAATGGTAGGCCTACACTTATTTCTTTGAGGAATCTCTATACTATTTTCCATAGTGGTTGTACTAATTTGCACTTCTACCAATAGTGTACAAGCATTCCGTTCTCTCTGCATCCACACCATAATCTATTGTTTTTTGACTTTTTAATAATGGACATTCTGATAGGGATAAGGTGGTATCTCATTGTAGTTTTAATTTGCATTTCCCTGATGATTAATGATGTTGAGCGTTTTTTTCATATGTTTGCTGGTCGTTTGTCTATCTTGTTTTGAAAAACTTCTGTTCATGTCTTTTGCCCACTTTCTGATGGGGTTATTTGTTTATTTCTTGATGATTTGTTTGAATTCTTTGTAGATTATGGATATTAGTCCTTTGTTGGATGTATAATTTGTGAATATTTTCTACCATTCTGTAAGTTGTCTATTCACTCTGTTGATTATTTCCTTTGCTGTGCAGAAGCTTTTTGATTTAATTAAGTCTCATTTATTTATTTTTGTTGTTGCTATATTTTTATATTTGCCTTTGTGGTTTTTGTCACAAATACTTTGCCTAGGCCAACATCTAGAAGAGTTTTTCTTTTCTAGAAGAAAAATTTCTTCTAGAATTTTTATGGTTCCATGCCTTATATTTAAGTCTTTTATCCATCATGAATTAATATTTTATATGGTGAGAGATTTGGGTTGTGTTTCATTCTTCTGCATGTGGCTGTCTGTGCTGTGATTCTTGCAGACTCCTGGTGGTACTTCCTTGGTAAGACATAGGAGAATTCCCTAGATTACCAGGCAGAGTCTCTCTATCTTTATTCTGGGCTCCTGGAGTTGAGGGAGGAGTGACATGAGCACTCCCTCAGGGCCATCTGCACCAGGTCACACCTGAAGGCAGCACAGTCTCACCCAAAGCCCATGGTGAATGATGCCTGACTACCTCTGATGTATATTCAAAGCCCAAGGGCTCTATAGTCAGCAGGTGGTGAATCCTGTCAGGACTGGGTCCTTCCCTTCAGGGCAGCATGTTTCCTTCTGGCTTAGGATGGGTCCAGAAATGCCATCCATGAGCCAATACCTGGAATCACAGGGTTCAAGATTCTGCTTGGTACTTTATTTCACTGTAGCTGAGCTGGTACCCACGTTGCAAAACAAAGTCCTCTGAACTCTTCCCATTCCTTTCCCCAAGCAGAATAAGACTTCTTGCATTGCACTGTCTGGAGTCAGAGGAAGGGAAACATAGACTTGGCCACAGCCACTTGTGTCTCACTGAGTCACATGGACCCCAAGTCTACCGGCTCTGAGCCAGGACAACCACAGGCATTCCCAAGGACTGCAGCCTTTGTGGCCCAACTGCTTTATGAATTTAGTCTAGGCCCTAGCCTGCTTTTTGTCAGCTGACAGTGGGGCTATCTGGAACTTGGGTTTTGGAGTGGAGGATTTCTTTCTGCCTGGGCTGGTCTGAATGCTCCCTCCATGGGCACTGTCAGAATTCTGCCCCATGCTGTGTTCCCTTGTGGCAGGGTGGCCCTGAGTTTCAATTCAATGTCACACAATCATTTCACTCTCCCTACCCCAGACACACGGATTCTCTCTCCACTTGGTGAGCTGGTGTGGCATTGCCAGTGTGTAGGGGAGAAGTGGCGTAGGCAATGCAAGATTGTCTTTTCTGCCATCTCCAGTGCCTCTTTCCTTGATATAATGTTAAACCAGGTAGTATGATCACTCATCTGATTTTTGGTTCTTATGAAGGTGGATAGATGTTGAATTTGATGTTCATTCAGAGGGATGATATTTGAAAGCTTCTATTTGGCCTTCCTGCTATGCCGCGAATCCTCAATATCTCCACATAATTGGCTACTATGATTCAAACTTAATATGGCCCAAGTTCCTAATTCTCCACCCACAACCAATGCTTGCTAATTCCTTAGTCTTTCATGTCCTAGTAAATGGTACTATCATCCTCCCCCATTACTCAAACCAAAAAACAAAGTCATCCTGATTCCTTCCATTCTCTAATCATTTATATGCAATCCATTAGCAAGTTTTGTCAACCTGCTTCAAAACACATCCCCAAATCCATACACCTCTCTCCATCCTTACTGCTACCAGGATAGTCCAAGTAACAATCATCTCTCACCAGCTTTCCAATTAGTATCTCTGCTTTTGCTCTTGCCCTTTACACTCAAGAGTCTAATCCCCAAATGGCAGTTAATTCCAAAACATAAACCAGATCATTTCATTCTACTACTTAAAATCTGTCAGTGGCTTTCCATCATACTGAGAATACAATTCCCACTTCTTCTCATTGGGTACATGGCCTCCTAGGATCTGGTCTCTGTCAATTTTTCAATCTCATCTAATACCTCTCTTCTTCTCATTTCAACCACACTGGATTCCTTTCTATTATTCAAAGAAACAGACCTCTTTCTCAACTTAGCATCTTTATTTTTGCTGATTCCTCTACCTGGGGTGCCCTTTTCTCAAGTCTTCATGTGGCTGGCTTTTTTTCTGATCATTCAGATCATAAGATAAATGTCATGCCTTCAGAGAAGTCTTTCCTGAGAATTCTTTCCAAAGAAGCCACCCTTCTCCCCCATCACACTCTAACACACCAACTTGTTTATGTCTTTAATATCATAACAGCCTGTAATTGTATTTTTGTTTGTTTGTTTATTTATTTATTTTTTCTTTTTATAATTCTTTCATAATATGGGAGTACAAATATTGTTAGGGTTACATATCTTGCCCCTGCCCCCCACCTCCACACCTCTATGCCAGAGCTTCTTGCGTGTCCAGCCTCCAGGTGGTGCACACCACACCCACCGTGTAAGTACATACCATTCTCCTCCTCCCCGCTTCCACCTGCCCACTTCCCAATTACAGATTTTTTTTCAGACATTTTGGTTACAATGTATATCTTTATCTCTCCCTAAAAAGGGATAGAGGTAATCCCTCCCCCCCAACAATGCTCGCCACTTCCCTAAGATGTGGCTCTCCCCCCCAATCCCTGTTGAACACTACCCTTTTTGAGCACCGTAGTTTTAGTCAATCAGTACCAATTTGATGACAAGTATATGTGTAGCCCCTTTTCCAAATCTTGTGTTGCCTCGCTTTGTATTACAGGCTTAAGCTTAATCCAGGATAGCATAAACGGTGCTAGCTCACTGTCGTTTCTTAGGATTGAGTAATATTCCATTGTGAGCATATACCACATTTTAGTTATCCACTTGTGAATTGGCGGGCACTTGGGTAGTTTCCATGACCATGCAATCATGAACTGTGCTGCCATAAACATTCGGGTGCAGATATCTTTATAATAGAGAGACTTATATTCTTTTGGGTAGATGCCCAACGATGCTATTGCTGGGTCAAATGGTATTTTTATTTCTAGCTGCTTGAGGTATCTCCAAATTCTTTTCCACAAAGGTTGCACTAATTTGCAGTCCCACCAGCAGTGTAAGAGTGTTCCTGTCTCTCTGCATCCTTGCCATCATTTGTTGTTTTTGGGATTTTTTAATACAGGCCATTCTCGCTGGGGTTAGGTGGTATCTCATTGTGGTTTTGATTTGCATTTCTCTAATGATTAGGGAACATTAATTTTTTCTAACTTTTTTTTATATGTTTGCAGGTCATTATTCTGTCTTCTTTGGAGAAGTTTCTGTTCATTTCCATTGCCCATTTCTTGATGGGGTTGTTTGATTTTTTCTTGTTTATTCTTTTTAGTTCTAGGTAGATTCTTGTTATTAGATCTTTTTCGGAAGTGTGGAGAGCGAATAGTTACTCTCACTCTGTGGGTTGTCTATTTGCTCTAATGATCATTTCCTTGGCTGCGCAGAAACTTTTTAATTTGATCAGATCCCATTTGTTTATTTTTGATGCGGAAGTGATTGCCTTGGGGGTCTTCCTCATGAATTCTTTACCTAGACGAATATCTGATAGGGTTTTCCCAACCTCTTCATCTAGGATTCTTAAAGTTTCATGCCTTAGGTTGAGATCTGTCATCCATCTCGAGTGAATTTTTGTGAGAGGTGAGAGTTTGGGATCCTGATTCTCTCTTCTGCATGTTGCTAACCAGTTTTCCCAGCACCATTTATTGAAGAGAGAATCTTTTCCCCATTGTATATTTTTGTCTGCTTTATCAAAGATTAGGTTGCCATATACAGATGGTTTCATCTCTGGAATCTCAGTTCTATTCCAGATATCGATGATTCTGTTCTTGTGCCAGTACCAGGCAGATTTTACTATTATTGCTTTATAGTACAGTTTGAAGTCAGGAAGACGGATGCCTCCCAGTTTGTTCTTTTTACTTAAGATTGCTTTGGCTGTATGTGGCTTTCTCTGGTTCTATACAAAGTGAAGAATTATTTTTTCTAGATCTGATAAGAATGCTGATAGTATTTTGATGGGGATTGCATTGATTCCGTAGATCACCTTAGGTAATATTGACATTTTAACAATATTGATTCTACCAATCCATGAACATGGTAGATTTTTCCATCTGTTTAAATCATCTGCAATTTCTTTTTTTAGTGTTTTGTAGTTTTCCTTGTATAGATCTTTCATATCTCTCATTAAGTATACTCCTAGGCATTTAATTTTCTTTGGGGCTATAGTAAAGTGTATTGCGTTTTTTACTTGAGTTTCTGCTTGAATGCTTCTGATTTGTGTGTATTGATTTTATACCCTGAAACTTTTCCAAATTCATTTATGAAATCTAGGAGTCTCTTGGAAGAATCCACGAGGTTTTCAAGATATAATATCATATCATCGGCGAAGAGTGAGAGTTCGATCACATCTGTTCTGACTTGGATGCCCTTAATACCCCATTCTTGCCTGATTGCTATAGCTAGGACTTCAAGCACTATGTTGAATAGGAGGGGAGAAAGTGGGCATCCTTGTCTGGTTATGGTTCGAAGAGGGAATGATTTCAGTTTTTCCCCATTTAGGATGATATTAGCAGTTGGTTTGTCATAAATGGATTTGATAAATTTAGGGTAAGGGCCGTCTATGCCTATTTTGTTACGAGTTTTTATCATAAAAGTATGTTGGACTTTGTCAAATGCTTTTTCTGCGTCTACTGACAGAATCATATAGTCTTTGTTCTTGGTTTTATTTATAAAGTGGATTGCATTTATAGACTCGTGTATGTTGAACCAGCCTTGTGTCCCAGGAATAAATCCCACCTGATCATGGTGAATTATTTCTTTGATGTGCTGTTGAATTCTATTTGCTAAAATTTTATTAAGATTTTTGCATCTATATTCAAGAGGGATATTGGTCTGTAATTTTCTTTTTTTGTTGCATCCCTTCCTGGCTTTGGTATCAATGTCATATTGGCTTCGTAGAATGAGTTAGACAGAATACCATCTTTCCCAATGGTGTGGAATAGTTTCTGTAGTATAGGTATGAGTTCATCTTTGAATGTTTGGTAGAACTCTGAAGTGTAGCCATCTGGCCCAGGACTTTTCCGTTTGGGGAGGTTTTTAATTACTGCTTCAATTTCTGAGCATGTGATTGGTCTGTTCAAGAACTCTGTTACCTCCTGGGTGAACTTAGGGAGGTTGTATGAGTCCAGAAATCTGTCCATTTCATCTTCATTCTGTAGTTTTAGGGTATATAGATTTCTATAGTAGTCAAACATAATGTTTTGTATTTCTGTGGAGTCTGTTGTGATCTCTCCTTTCTCATTTCTTATTGAGTTTATTAGAGTCCTTTCCCTTTGAGTTCTTGTCAGCCTAGAGAGAGGTTCATCAATTTTGTTGATCTTTTTGAAAAACCAGCTTCTGGTTTTGTTGATCTTCCATATAATTCTCTTGTTTTCCATTTCATTTAGTTGAGCTTTGATCTTAGATATCTCTTTTCTTCTGCTCGGATTGGAATTGGTTTGCCCTTCTTTTTCCAATTCCTTGAGTATATTCATTAGGTTGTCAGTGTCTACTCTTTCTGTTTTTTGGATGTGAGCATTTATTGCTATTAGTTTTCCTCTCAGATATGGTTTTGCTGTATCCCACAGGTTTTGGTAAGATGTGGCTCCATTGTTGTTTTGTTCGAACAAGTTCTTGATTTCCCTCTGAATTTTTCCTTGACCCAATAGTTGTTCAACATTAGAATATTTAGTTTCTAAGACTTAGTGATGTAGTGTGTATTTCCATTAGAATTGAACTCTAATTTTATACCACTATGGTCAGAGAAGACACATGGTATTATTTCTATTTTCTTGAATTTTTTGAGATCTGCTTTGTGGCCTAGCATGTGATCAATTTTGGAGAAGGATCCATTGGCTGCTGAGAAGAATGTAAATTCAGCTTTATTTGGGTGGAATGTTCTGTATAGATCTGTCAGACCTTTTTGGTCAATAGCTTTGTTTAGGTTCCTTATTTCTTTACTTAATTTCTGTTTGGAAGATCTATCCAGTTCATTTAGTGGTGTGTTGAAGTCCCCTGCTATTATGGTAGTGTTGTTTAAAGTGGTAGTTAGCTCAGACAAGGTTTGCTTTATGTAATTGGGTGCTCCTGCCTTGAATGAATAAATATTGAGAATTGTTAGATCTTCTTGTTGGATTTTCCCTTTCACCATTATGGAGTGGCCATCTTTATCCTTTTTTACTTTTGCTAATTTGAATCTAATGTTGTTTGTGAATAATATAGCTACCCCTGCTTTCTTTTGACTTCCATTTGCCTGGATGATAGTTTTCCATCCCTTGATCTTCAGCTGCGTGACATCTTTATGGTTTAGATGTGTTTTCTGTATACAGCAAATACTAGGCTTGTGGAATTTTATCCACTCTGCCAGTCTATATCTCTCCAGAGGACAGTTTAAACCATTTATACTTATTGAGAAGATAGAAATTGGGTTAAGATTTCTGTCCATATTGATGGGTGAAGTCCTGTTGCTTTGTCTTAGATCTTGAGCCATCATGAAGTTTGAAGTCTAGACTTTAAATCTTTGAGGTTTTATTTGGAGGAGTGTCTATTGCTGTTTGTTTATTTACTGGATGATTTTCTTACTATCTACCTAGACTACAGACTCTTGGAGGGAAAGGATATTGTCTTTCATATTGTGAGCATATGGAACACTTTTACTATATGGTCCAGTGAGTTGTAAGAAGTTTGTCCCCACAACAGACAATTGATTGAAGAAACAAGGACAATGCCAACTTTACTCCTTTTTATAGGGTAGCAAGAGACATAGCTGGGAGGTGTCTACTATCCAAGTCCCATACCATCTCTGCTTAACTAATCAGAAATCAAGCCTAATAAGATGTTTTATTGATGTACATCTAGAACCAAAAATAAAAACTATTCTTCAGTTTCATTAAGAAAATATTTATTCAGTGACCACTCTGATTCTAAGCCCTGTCCTCAACAATGGTGACACAATGATCAATAAGACAAAGACTCTGTCCTCAGGAAGCACATAGCCTGATGTGGGTAGAGGTATGGAGAAGCTGTGAAACACAAATATTTCTATGATAAAGTAGTGAGAAGTGCTTTCCTAAAGGTAAAAAAATGCAGCCAGAATACAAAATAAGTGGGATATGTGAAAACTTTTGCCATAAAGAGACACATTTGGATTATTATTTAAAGCCAATATCACTGAAGCAAAGACATCAATCATACACAAAGTAACCCAGAGAGCATCTGGAGGTTTCCTGAATAAAAATGGAACACACTAACTGGCATTTTCTATGCCTGTTAGTAATATCAAGCCCAGCCCTAGGGTCCCTAGACTCTGTGTTTGAAAGCCTCATGCATCATAAACATTTATGTACCCTTGAACTTTCTGTGCAGTCAGAACCATAGAGTGGCAAGGCAAGGAAATAACTTAATGGAAATCATTTATCTGCTCAGCTATCAAAGAACTGGGTACTTATAGTGTCATGTTTAAAGGGATAAGGTGTCTGAGAAAGTGCAACTCCCTGGTGTGTAGTTGACTACACAAAAAGCTAGAGGACAGTTTCCCAGAAACTTTTATTCCAACTCTTGAACACCAATAAAACAATATTTAAAACTACCACATAACACAGACTGGTCCCAGCACTTACAGAAGAGGCCAGATCTTCCCTAACTCATAAATCAGGATCTGTAAATACATCCATTATTTTTAGAACATTGAATGAGGAGTCATAAGGCCATGTAAGTTTGGGTAGAACATTCTGTTTTATGAATTCTGATTTCCTATATGTAAATAGGTTAGTAATACCAACCTCTCTGAGTTATCCCAAACACAAAATGGGATAATAGATTTTCTTCAGTATCACCCGATGTATTTAGAAATGTAATATCACTGTCATGCCACACTAACTCCTCAAAAATCTGCCAATTTCCTCTCTCCCATTCAGAGGACAGACTTTATAGTAAGCTCCTGCCTCACTGAGAAACAACATCACTAACAATGGAAATTCCTTTAAGAAATGTCGGAGCCTCTTTGAATAATCAGTCTCTTATCACGCAGTAAGTAACTACTTAAAACTTTACCAGTGTATCCTTGAAAATTGATCCCAGGACTCTGAATAAAAGCAAGTAATGTTTTTACTTGAAATTAAAGGATTAGGAGAGAAAAAAACCCACTTTTGATAGCTGCACATCCTTATGCGACAGGCAGATCTCAGTAAAGGTGAAGAGGTACAGGGATGGTTCTGGGAAGAGGTAGATGATACAAGAGAAATGACTGAATAGGAAATAAGTTCCCAAGAGTTTAGAAAGGATAGATAGGGGATTGAGTCAAATGAAGTAGTACACAGAGTAGTGCAGAGAGGAAAGTCAAGGTGAGCTAGGTAAGCAGGGATGTGAAACATTATGGAGCCAGTCATTATGGTCTCTTATGTGTGGGTGGGCAATATGTTCAAGTTATAGACCCAAATACCATACTTAGTTAAATGATTTGGTGGTTGTTTGTATGAAGAGCAAGGGGTTGGGTGTTAGAAGTGTTCTTACCTAGATATTTAATTTTCTTTGAGGCTATTGTAAAAGGTATTGCATTTTTGATTTGAATTTCAGCCTGACTGTTATTGGCATATATGAATGCCTCTGATTTGTGTGTATTGATTGTGTATCCTGAGACTTTACTGAATTTGTTTATCAGTTCTAGGAGTCTCTTGGTTGAATCTTTGGGGTTTTCTAGATATAATATCATAGTATCAGCAAAGAGTAAGAGTTTGACCTCTTCTGCCCCTGTTCGGACACACTTAATTTCCTTCTCTTGTCTTATTGCTCTCGCAAGGACTTCCAGCACTGTGTTGAATAGAAGTGGAGATAGTAGGCAACCATGTATGGTGCCAGTTCTAAGTGGGAATATTTTCAATTTTTCCCCATTCAGTATGATATTGGCCATGGGTTTGTCATAAATGCACTTGAAAATTTTAAGGTATGAGCCATCTATGACTATTTTCTTAAGAGTTTTTATCATAAAGGTATGCTGGGCTTTGTCAAATGCTTTTTCTGTATCTATTGAGAGAATAATATGGTCATTGTTCTTGCTTTTATTTATGTGGTTAATTGCATTTGTAGATTTGTGTCTGTTGAATCAGCGTTGCATCCCTGAAATAAAGCCCAATTGGTCATGGCGAATTATTTTTTTTTATGTGCTGCTAAATTCGATTTCCTAAAATTTTGTTGAGGATTTTTCCATCTATATTCATGAGGGATATTGGTCTGTAGTTTTCTTTTTTTGTTGTGTCCTTTCCTGGCTTTGGTATCAAGGTGATATTGGCTTAATAGAATGTGTTAGGAAGGATACCATCCTTCTCAATGTTGTGGAATAATTTCTGTAGTATAGGTAGAAGTTCTTTTTATATGTTTGGTAGAACTCTGAAGTATAGTCACCTTATCTGGGACTTTTCCATTTTTCGAGGTTTTTAATTGCTGCTCCAATTTCTGAGGAAATATTGGTCGATTCAGAAATCCTATTACCTCCTGGGTGAATATAGGGAGGTTAAAAAATGCAATACCTTTTACAATAGCCTCAAACATTAAATATCTAGGAATATATTTAATGAAAGAAGTGAGAGATACATACAGGGAGAATTATGAAACACTAAGAAAAGAAATTGTAGAAGATGTAAACAGATGGAAAAATCTACTTTGCTCATGGATTGATATAATCAATATCATTAAAATGTCCATATTACCTAAAGTGATCTACAGAACTAATGCAATCCTTAGCAAAGTTCCATCATAAATCTTTACAGATCTAGAAAAAATAATTCTACACTTTGTATGGAACCAGAGAAGACCTCATATAGTTGAAGCAATCTTAAGTAAAAAGAACAAACTGGGAGGTATCCATCTATCAGACTTCAAGCTGAACTGTAAGGCTATAGTAATTAAAGCAGCATGGGACTGGCATAAGAACAGAGAAATAGACCTTTGGAACAGGACTGAGACTCCTGAGATGAAACCATCTGCATATGGTAATCTAATCTTTGATAAAGCAGACAAAAATATACTCTGGGGAAAAGAATCTCTTTTCAATAAATGGTGCCAGGAAAACTGGATAGCTACATGCAGAAGATTGAAACTGGATCCCCACATCTCACCTCTTTCAAAAATCAATTCGAGATGGATAACTGACTTAAACCTAAGGCATGAAACCTTACGAATTCTAGAAGAAGATGTTGGGAAGACCCTTTCAGACATTGGCCTAGGCAAATAATTGTTTTTATTTCAGCATAATATGGGGGTACAAATGTTAAGGCTACATACACTACTCTTGCCTTCCCTCCCCTCTCAAGTCATAGCTTGAAGCGTGTCCATCCCCCAGACAGTGCACATCGCACTTATTATGTACATATATACCCATCCCTTCCTTACCCCACCCACCTGCCCGACACCCAATAAATGTTTTTTTGTAAACATTTTGGTTATATTTTATAACTTGCCTTTCCCTAGCAAGAGTTAGAGGTATGCCCTTCCCCTCCACAATGTTCACCACATCCCTCAGATGTTTGTCTACCCCCCCAACCCTCACATCCCTGGTGAACACCACCACCATTTGAGCACCGTAGTGATGATCAGTCAGTACCAATTTGATGGCATGTATATGTGGAGCCCATTTTTCTGAACTTGTGTCACCTCACTTTGGATAATGGGCTTAAGCTCAACCCAGGATAATATAAACAGTGCTAGCTTGCTGTCGTTTCTTAGAATTAAGTAATATTCCATTGTAAACATACACCAAATTTTAATAACCCACTCATGAATTGACGGGCACTTGGGTTGTTTCCATGATCTTGCAATAGTGAATTGTGCTGCCATAAACATTCGAGTGCAGAATGTCTTTATATTAGAATGTCTTATGCTCTTTTGGGTAGATATCTAATAATGCTATTGCTGGGTTGAATGATATTTCTATTTTTAGCTCTTTGAGGTATCTCCAAATTCTTTTCCACAAATCTTGCACTAATTATACAGTCTCACCAGCAGTGTAAGAGTGTTCTTGTCTCTCCACAGCTCTCTATGCTTCTGATAAAGGTCTGATAAGAAGAATCTATATAGAACTCAAAAGAACTAACAAGAAAAAAATCAACCAACCCCATCAAGAAATGGGAAATGGAAATGAACAGAAACTTTTCCAAAGAAGACAGAATAATGGCCTGCAAACATATAAAAAATGCTCATCATCTCTAATCATTAGAGAAATGCAAATCAAAACCACAATGAGATATCACCTAACCCCAGTAAGATTGGCCTGTATCAAGAAATTCCAAAAAAACAAATGCTGGTGAGGATGTGGAGAGACAGGAACACTCTTACACTGCTGGTTAGACTGCAAAATGGTGCAAGCTCTGTGAAAAAGAATTTGGAGATACCTCAAAGAGCTAAAAATAGAAATAGCATTCGATCCAGCAATAGCAATATTAGGCATCTACCCAAAGAACAAAAGACATTCTATTATAAAGACATCTGCACCCAAATGTTTATGGCAGCACAATTCACTATAGCAAGGATGTGGAAACAACTCAAGTGTCCATCAGTTCATGAGTGGATTATTAAAATTTAGTATATGTATACAATGGAATACTATTCAATAATAAAAACGACGGTGATCTATCACCTCTTATATTTTCTCTTATATTTTCCTGGATAGAGCTCGAGCCCATTATCTAAAGTGAGGCATCATAAGATTGGAAGAATAGACCCCACATGTACTCGCCATCAAATTGGCACTGACTGATCAACACTATGGTGCTCACATGATAGTAATATTCTCCAGGGATTAGGGGGTTGGGAGCGGTAAACTCACAATTAATGCATGTGGTGAGCATTGTAGAGGGGAAGGGCATGCCTCTGATCCTCACTTGGGTGAGGCTAAGACATAAAATGTAACCGAAATGTTTGTACCCTCATAATATCTTGAAATTTAAAAAAAGCATTCTTACCAAGAGTACAAAGAGATTTCATGGCCTTTGGCATAAATGAGTATTCGTGCAAGCTTATCATGTTGTGGCTTTCTAGAGAATGAAGTCATGTGATGGACACCCTCTCCTCTTAGTGAAATCTTTGAACCTTTCCAAAAACAGAGGACAGATTCTTTTTTGTGCTTGTCAGTATGGAGAAATGCCGTCTAATTTAGTGCCACGGAGGTCTGCATAATATGCAGCTTCTTACCACTTGGAATGTATTTTCTTCTGAGAATGTATGATCCATCATAAGCCAAAGAGATATCAGGTAAATGTCCTGCTTTCAGGCACTAGTTTTGCTCAGGTAGAGTTGTCATTGGTGGTTTGGACATATACTACAAGGACATGTAAGTTTTGCTAAGGAAGGAAGATTGCTCCTTACCCCTATCCCATGGCTGAGTGGTAGGCATCAATCCACCCTTTACAGTTGAATGATTTCCACTTCCCGCTCTAAGGTGCCAATCATCTGGTCCTTCTATGCATTTCTGTGCCCACCCTACCTTAGCCTCCCATTTCTCTCCTAGAAATGGGAAGGGTTTTCTTTTGGGAACATATTAGAAGTATTTTTTATAAAACAAAAGAACTCTGCTGGGTTTCCTGGGGGCAGGACTGGGTCTGTCTCTACTAGCTACTGGACATCCATTTGCTGATTGTGATTATTCCCTCACCTTGACAGCTCTATTCCTGGTGTCCTCCCTGACATTGATTGAAGTATACTTCTTAGTGAAGTAGGCATGACTGAAGAAATCAGTGCACAAGTCATAAGTATACAATTAAACAAATTTTTACAAAGTAAATACACCTATTCACCTATTTATGCATCAATAGCATCAAGCACTCCGCAGACCCCCTTCATGATCCTTTCTTGTCATGATATTCCTCCCCTGAAAGTAACCACTATCCTGAATTTTATGCAGTTCTCAGTTTTTATTCTGGTCTTAATTATGCTGCTATAATATCAAATGCAATGTGTCTTTCCTTTGTTTACCTTGACTACTTGGAATAACCAAATTGTGCATCAAGATCTCATTTTGTTTGTCAGTGTAGTGGACTTGCTGTGTGATTTTGGGCTTCTTGAAGTAGCCAATCTGTGAATGAAATTCTTGGAGCTTATCTTTCAGCCCAGTTATGTAAGGGCAAGACTGGCCTCTCCTCCACTGCCATTATCTAATAGGAAGCATAGATAGATGAGCAATTAAAGATCTTGCTAGAACATCATAAAATGGGGATGAAATTTGGCGATGTCATTCTGGTGACATTCATTGCATGTGTGAATCAGGAAGGCCACATGTTGGCTGTATTGCCCCCTTTGCTCCATTCCCAGTGTTACCATTAAACTTAATAAAGTTTAATTATGTCTCCCTAATTTGGAGTTTCCTTATGGAAAGTAAGGCTATACTGTAGACTTCCTGATCTGGGATGTTGAAGCACTTCATCCAGCAACTTTCAATGGAACCAATTATGGAACTTGTACAAATAAAATGAATTTCTCTCATACCACTTATGCAGTAAGAGAGACATTCTGGTCTTCGGTGGTATATATTTAGATGTAGTGATTAAAGTAGTGTATTTCTACACTTATTATCCAAGTTTCTAAAGTTTGGTTATAATCGTTATGTTAGCTAATTTTAAGAGTTTGCTAGTTTGAATAGGCTCTAGATAAGCTGCTTGTGAGGAAGAGGTCTTCTTCTTTTTTTAAAAAAATAATTTTTAATCATTAAGTTCTTATTTTGTGTTTAGTGGATGTAGAAATTACATTTGGAGTTAACATTCCCCACTATCCTGGATCTGAAAAATACATGTTCCAATCAGTTCCAAAATCATTTCATTTCTCACATTCACACATGATATCATGTCTCCTCCTTATATCCCCCTGCCTTTAACATTACATCTCTGATCTCATTTCCTAGTACTCTCCCACTTGTGCAACCTGCTCCAGCCCCAAACATGCTGGGACACCTTCCGTTTCAGGTCTTTGTACTTGCTGTTTCCTCTGAATGGAACTCTCTTTTTCTACATGTAGGAATGGCTCACTCTTTCCCTTCTTTAAAGTTTTTACTTAATTGCCACCTTCTCTGGGATGCCATCCTTGGTGTTCCTATCTAATATTTTAACATCCTCCCGATTTCAGATGTTTTGTTTTCCCTTTCTACATTTTAGTTTTCTTATTGATGTTAATTAATCACATTAGCATATACCTAATTTTGTTATCTGTCTTTACCTACCAGAATGCAAGCTCTAGATGTGTATGGATAGATATGTGTTTTGTTTGTCATGGTATCTCCAACACCTATAATAGATACTCAATATCTGGAGGTGGGGCCACACATTTGGAGTGTCCTTTTCTCTATGACTGAGTCCAGGCTGACAAAGAATACTAATATGATGGTCTACTAAAACTGCCATCCAGTGTTGTCTTATGGCACCTAGTTTTGTACGTGCACAAGTAGATTATTACTAGTCCAGAGTGGAAAGGGTGTGCTGTACATATACTTTTCAAACCTAGCTATTGGCTCTCACTCTAACACCAATAATTGTTTATTCAGTGCTTTGTAAAATTTATAGATTGTTTTCTATTTTTGATGTCATAAATACTGCTGCAGGAAATATCTTTGTATTATAATCTTGGTAAGACTCCTTTTATGTTCATTTTGGTGTCCCCTCTATATTTAGGATTATTTTGTGCTAATGGAAACCATTCCATAACTGTTGGTCAAATGAATTAAATCTGAGTGGGCAAAAATGCCTACAGTCCTGTAGTCAGTTATTTTTTCCTATTTTGTATACTCTGCCAATGCTAAGTTAACTGGACATTAAGACCCCTTAGTAATTCCTTTCATTTAGTGGTAAATAATTTTTGAGCATATATTAAATGCCAGATACTGTTCAAGGCACTGTGAATACAGTTGTGAACAAAAATGGCTTGGGTCTCTATCCTCATGGAGCTTATGTTTAGGTAGGGAAAATGAACCTTAAATAGACATGTATGATGGCTAATTTTATGTGTCAACTTGGTTAGGCTATGGTGCCCAGTTGTTTGGTATCCCAAGAATGGAAAAATAAGCACCACATATACTCATCAGCAAATTGGTTTCACTGACCAACACAGACGGGAGAGGGGAGGAGGGGATGGGTATATACATATATAATGAGTGTGATGCGCACCATCTGGGGGATGGACACACTTGAAGCTCTGACTCTAGGGGGGAGGAAAGGGGAGTATGGCAAACATATAACCTAAGCCAGGAGTCCTCAAACTTTTTAAGCAGGGGGCCAGTTCACTGTTCCTCAGACCGTTGGAGGGCCGGACCATAGTTTAATAAAACCATGAACAAATTCATATGCACACTGCACATATCTTATTTTGAAGTAAAAAGAAAACAAACGTGGGCAAAAACACCCACATGTGGCCCGTGGGCTGTAGTTTGAGGATGCCTGACCTAAACATTTGTACCCCTATAATATGCTGAAATTAAAAAAAAAACATACAACTAGTCTAGATATTGCTGTAAAGGCATTTTTTTAAAGACATGACTAACATGTAACTCAGTACACTTTGAGTGAACCATATTACACTCCATAATGTGAGTGGGCCTCACACAATCAGTTGAAGGCCTGAGGATTGAAAGACTGAGGATTCCCAAAGAAAGAATTCTCATCACAACTGCAACAGACATCCTGCCTGCATTTCCAGCCTGTGGAGTTTGGACTCAAGTCCCCAAGATCAACTCTTACCTGAATTTCCAGCCTGATGGCCTGCAGAACCCTGGCTAATACAATATGTGTATAATTATTTACATATAAACTATGATTAGTTAGGTGTAAACTATGATAATTAAGGACCTAATTTAAATTAATTCAAAAATGTCTCTTTAAAGTAGTAACAACAAATATCTGCTAGATGCATAGAAGTTTTGCAGGCAAAGAAGGCAGATTTATGCAAGCAGAGGGAACTTCAAATCTGAACACCCTGTTATGAGAAATAGGTTTGCTTATAGTTAGAATGAGCAGGTGAGTAGTGTGAGATGAGGCTGGAGAGACAAGCAGGGACTAGCTGTGCAAGACCTTGTATAGTTATGATTCTGACTTTCTCCTGAAGGCATTTTCTAGCTTTCTGACCCTGGAAAAGTCACTTAATCCTCCTAAGCCTCTGTTTCTTGATTTATAATGTGGGGGTAATAAAACCTCCCAAGGTAAGAAGTCAGTGAGATAATGTATGTAAAGGATCTAAGCCAATGCCTGGCACAGAATAGGTACCCAAGCCATGGATGCTGTTATTCTTTTTTCCAGTTGAATCCTACCCAGCCTTCAAGATGCAGCTCAATACCCATGTCCTCCATGCACTTTCTTAACAAGTCTAATATTCCTCAAACTTTTTCTTCTCTCAAATCTAATTGTGTCAAGAGTCTTTTTAAGGTTCCACCCTTACTGTTTGAAATCTATATTATCTCCTCCAATTTATTTCTCAGAGATCAAAGTACAGAACTCGAGGCTACCAATTTTCTGTAGTCTCTGCCCCATCATAGCAATTTGGTAAATTGGCTGGTAACTTGTGCTTCTGATTGCTTTTCTCATGGTGTTTCCTTCACAGTCTCACTCAGCCTCTATGGTCATGGGTACACTTTTACAAGAGGCTCATTTGGGGTCAGAGGTACAGCTAGTTAGAGACCTGAGAAATACATAAAACTCAATTGGTCCACATGGGGATAGAAGCCAGGACCTTTACCGTGAGCACAGGGTAACATGTGAATGACCCTTTAAGATATGACACAAGCATTTGGGAGTGTTTGTCATAGTTTTGCAGTTTACCCCACAAAATATAACTTGGGCTTGTTTTCTATCTTTCATTCTTTCTTCCTCCCCAAGAAGATCTAATAAAGTTACACCTCTATTTGTATCTCATTTCTCTGTGCCATATTTAGTAGAGTTGTTTTATATGATTATCAAGGAAGAGTTGGGTCCAGTGATTTAGATTTGGTATTATAAACATTTAATTTGTTAGCTCATAAGCAAACTTTCAAGAAGTTTAGCTTCCTGTCTCTCATTGGAGGAGGAGAAAAAATTTCCCTTTCAGCCTACTTGTCACTTGCTCATCTCCAGGCTATTTCTAAATGCCCAGACCAATCTGTGAGAAATCCTAAAGTTTTGATGGCCTGTATTCTCTCTGCAGGGCTAGGAAATATATTTCTCTATAACTGACACTTCCTTCAGCTACTGGAATAATTTTTTTGTGTATGTTAACCAGCATATTTCCAAACTTTAGTGGCATATCAAGAAGCCTAGAAATAATCATTTCTCTCTCTTCTTATTTACATATAGCAAATATTTCATACTCAGTTGAGCATGGAATGTGGAAACTGGAAAATTGCACAGTAACAAGATTTAAGTTGAAGAACTAGATGCACTTAAATTACTTAAAGGAATGGTCTGATTAGCAGTTATCATCATTAAAGTTGTAGTTCAATTTAACACAGCATATACTCAATGAAGTCAAGTATCTCTTTTTTACAGGCATTTTCATTTGCATTGGTTTCTTCCTTAAGTAGCTCCAAATCCTCAGAGGAAGAAACATTAGGTACTACATATTGCCTTATAAGTCAAATTGTTTCTGTTTTTTTGTACTAGCTGACATAATGCTGGATTTTCAAGCCAGAGTTTAATCAATGTTATGAGGTAATTGTTCTTGTGAGAAAAGAATAAATATGATTTGGATTATTTAGGTCAAAAAGTAATTAAATGGGGAAGAATGATCAATTAGAGTAATATAAAAACAATGATGCCTCAAGCCAGTATCTACATTCTGTGTGGAATATTAACATGGGATGGCCTCTACTTCGAGCAAATGGGAGCCTTCTCAGTGAGAAGAAAGACAAATTGATCAAGAACCGTGCAGAGCTCTATTGGCCATGGTTCTAAACTAGGAATCAGGGCACATGGTTTCTATCCATCCACTGGTTTATCTGACTATAGGCAAGCCATTTATTCTCTTGGAACCACTCTGCTTCCCCCGAAAATGATTAACATTTTGAGTCTTAAAGGAAATAACAGATATGTGAAAACACCTGGCTCAAATGAGAGCAGGAATTCAAAACCACTTCAGAAGTCACAAGGTTGTACTATAATTATAGATACCTTTTATATGGTTATTTGTTACCTACAAAGCACTTTGAGATAATTATTTCCTTTCATCTCTAAACCTTCAGCTTATTGTCATATTTTCACATTTCTTCCATCATGGCTATTCTGAAGGGAAGTATAAGCAAATAATAATTTGGCTGTTATCCCAAACCTCTAAGGTTTCCTGTTTTGTTTTGTTTTTTTTTTTTCTTTTTTTTCTTTGAGAGAGACAGACCTTGTCTGTGGTTGTAATAGAATTGCCAATTATTCATTAACTTCTTTGGTTGTTAATTTCCATTGTTTGCCAACTACACCTTTTATTAAAGCAAAACTCACTGCCTTATGCTTTATCTATTTTTAGGGACATTCTGATATTTCTTTCTTTGTACTGACAGAGAAGAATTTGGCCTTTTTAAATGTCCAATATCATAATTGCTACCCTCTGGGCATTTAATAAATATATGTATCATCATCTCCATTTTTATTAGTAAGAGTCTTCTGTGTGTCACAAAGTCTTTTCTTAGGTCATGAGTAATCAACAAGTATCCTCTTCCGAAAATGACTCTGTTACCCTGCCGTAGCCAAAATATATTTTATTCCTTATCTGGCCTTTCTAAATCCTCAAAGGTTTGCTCACATTTATATTACCAAAATTATTCTTACACTAAAATGCTAACACCATGTCCATATCTAATCCATGACTGAATTGTACCGTTGTGAATGTGGCTGGCATCTGTAACTTCTGATACAGTTTAGAAAAATATGAATATCACTTTGCTCCCAATAACAATTTTAGATCTTCTGCAAAGAATATAGCTTTCCTCTATCTGCATGCTAATTATCTAATAAATCCATTTATTGCCTCCTAAACTACTTTGCTTAACAGGAACAATGTATCATATTTCCATATAAAGTGCTTGTAAGAAAAGATGGAATAGAGTGTTTCCAGAGGAGAATGATCATGGGGTTGAGCTCGTCCTAGCTACAGTATTAATTTATAAAATTATTCCAATATATTTGAAATTGTTAGCATTGCATTGAAAAGGTTGTCAGCTACTGGCGCGAATTTGATATAACAAGTCCCATTTGTGCAGCAATTTCATTTCATAGCTTTTGTTAAAATGGTCATTTATTAAACTTAAAGGAGGGAGATGTCTTCTTAGACTGTTCTTTCTTCCCATGTACTTATTTTGACTATGTACCCCTAGATCCAAAACTGTTTCCTTGATGACACGTTCTGTATTTATTTACAGCAGATTAAATAATCACCATTTTTGAAGAAAAATAATCTAGCTTGTCTAATTTGGATCTTAAATACAGAGCTCGTCAGAAAATGACTTTTTTCTTGTTGAGGGACCAAAAACCAGTCAATCACTCACCAGACCTTTATTGAGCTCTCCAGTGTTGAAGAGAACATGTTAGATTCTGAGTTCTCAAAGTGTGAGCCATGGAATATCATAGCCCTGAATCTATCTCTATAGGCATCAGAAATTATTCATAATAGGGATTTATTTCATCATTGTTTTGATACTCCTTGACTACCATAATCTGAATTATTTTACTTCTGACAACTTCATCCCCTTCTGTATATGTGCTTGTGTAATATTTGTACTTCAAGTTCTTTATGTTGAAAATGCTGTTATGGAATTTTGCAAAAAGCTAATGGTCTTTGGCAAAATCAATTGTTTCTGTGTGACAGAATAAACTTTAAAACTAGGCTAAATACCCATTCCAGGAATGATTTGTAATGTAGTAGAGTTTTGCACCCACGTCAATATCTAGCTCATCCCTAGCTCTAGAATAGACTGAGGAGCACCGTAGGATTTGGCAAAGCCTTGGTGTTAGGACCTGGAATGAGAGTCTTAGGCTGAGGGACAATATGGTGCATAAAAGCTGAGAGGTAGGCATGGTGCTGGGAGGGAAAGAGGCTGATTGTGTAGGTTAGGGGTAGGATACATTTTTTTTTAATCAGGTAATATGGGACCTAGTTGAACTGATTCATATACTGACATTCTTAAAATTGGAAATGTAATATTTACTCTATTTGTATTTTGTATTTGTATTTGTGTTTCATGTCAATTAAAATTTTGTATCCTCATGGCATGTAGTAAAACTCTTGGTTAAATGCTACCCTACTCAGCTCAACAAAATTAACCCTTGTTGAAACTTGGATTGGAATTTAAATGAGTGAGTCTGGAATGGTAGTGACAGTAACAACCTGAGTGAGAGACCCTTGTTAGGAAAATGAAATAAAAAGTAAGAAAGGAGTTAGTTAGAGGTTGACAGTAGAGCCCTCACTTTCATCCTAGAGACTCTCTGAGGCTACTTTCTCTGAAATTCAGGGACATGTGTGTGCTTTGTTTAAAAAGGAAGGCCATCCCCTACTTGTGGTAAGGTGTTCTTGAGCTAGGGGCTCAAGTTTATCTCATTCACTAGGGTACAACCTGCACAGGAAAGGCCAGGCTAGATTTCAAATACACTTTGGGGCCAAAGTGGAGCAGGGATCTACATATGCTCTGTTTATTCATTTATCATGCAACAAATAGTGATTGAGTGTCACATATTGTTTTAGGTGGAAGGGATACTACAAAATGAACTAGGCACAGTCCCAGTCCTCAAAAACTGTTATAAGTAACTTCACTTTGATTTACTCATCATCATTGGGAGATACTGGCAAGGGATCACCAGGAAAGGTGCCCTTGACCAAGAATAGCACCACTAATAGCCTGTTAGAGAGTCCCAGAATCTTCTATTATATAGTTAGTTTAGCAGACATTTATCAAGTGTCAGTTCTGTGTGTCAGGCCCTGTGGTAGGAGCTAAAGATTGGAATTAAAAGGTCCCTTGAGAACTGTCAGTACAGACTCTTATTAAAATATATGCATTATTTGAAATGGAGAATACATTTTCTGCCAGCTTACAACATCTCAGCATGAATCAGGTGATCAGTTCCTGGCTAAAGCTGTACCCCAATCAAATGATACATGAAAGAAAGAAAAATTTACTTAATTAGCTGTATATGTGTGTGTAGTGTAGGAGGCCAGGCAAATGGTATAGTCCTGAAGCAGGACCAGCTACATAATTTTTGAGGGCCAGTGAAAAATAAAAATGCAGGTCCCCTTATTAAAAAAGCAGAAAAAGAATTGAGTAATATTCCATTGTAAACATATACCAAATTTATATTATCTTGGATTGAGCTTAAGCCCATTATCCAAAGTGAGGTGACATAAGATCAGAAAAATGGGCTCCACATGCACTCGCCATCAAATCGATACTGATTCATTAACACTATGGTGCTCAAAGGGTGGTGGTGTTCACCAGGGATTCTGGGGTTGGGGGGCGTAGACCCACATCTGAGGGATGTGATGAGAATTGTGGAGGGGAAGGGCATACCTCTAACCCTAGCTAGGGAGAGGCAAAGATATAAAAGGCAACCAAAATGTTTGTACTCTCATATTTTCTTGAAATAAAAAAAAAATCACATATACATAAAATCGAACAGTATACCAGAAAAAAAAAGCAGAAAAAGGTGACATTAAAGGTATAAAACTGTGAAGCTTTTCCCTTTAAAATATTTTATTACTTATATCCAGGTGCTTATCAAGAAAAATAATCCATCACAAACAAGTAGGCTTAATCCCTACTAGTAGGGATGCAGGGATGGTTCAACATACATAAATCTATAAATGTAATTCACCATATAAACAGAAGCAAAAACAAAGACCATATGATCCTCTCAATAGACATAGAAAAAGGGTTTGACAAAATTCAGAACCCTTTTATGATAAGAACACTTAACAAAATAGGCATAGACGAGGCTTACCTAAAAATGATACAAGCCATATATGACAAACCCACAGCCAACATTATACTGAATGGGGAAAAATTGAAAGCATTCCCACTTAGAACTGGAAGAAGGCAAGGTTGCCCATTATCTCCACTTCTATTCAACATAGTGCTGGAAGTCCTTGCTATAGCAATCAGACAAGAGAGTGGAATTAAGGGTGTCCAAATGGGAGCAGAAGAGATCAAACACTCATTCTTTGGTGATGATATGATATTATACCTAGAAAACCCCAAGGATTCAACCAAGAGACTCCTTGAATTGATAAATGAATTTGGTAAAGTCTCAGGATACAAAATCAATACAAACAAATCATAGGCATTCATATATACCAACAACAGTCTGAGAACCAAATCAAAGACTCAATGACTTAATTCCATTCAAAATAGCAACAAGGAAAATAAAGTACCTAGGAATATATTTAATGAAGGAGGTAAAAGACCTCTACAGGAAAACTATGAAACACTGAAGAAGGAAATAGCAGAGGATATAAACAGGTGGAAGAATATACCATGCTCGTGAGGCAGCAGAATCAACATTGTTAAAATGTCTATACTACCCAAAGTGATCTACAGAGTCAATGCAATCCTTATTAAACTACCATCGTCATTTTTCGCAGATACAGAAAAAATCATTTTATGCTTAGTATGGAACCAGAGAAGACCCCGTATAGCAAAAGCAATCCTAGGCAATAAAAACAAAATAGGAGGTATCAATTTACCAGACTTCAAACCATACTACAAGGCTATAGTAATTCAGACAGCTTGGGACAGGCACAAGAACAGGGACATTGACCAGTGGAACAGAACAGAGGACCCAGATAGAAAACTATCCTCATATAGCCATCTAATCTTCGACAAAGCAGACAAAAACACACACTGGGGGAAAGAATCCTTATTCAATAAATGGTGCTGGGAAAACTGGATAGCCACATGTAGAAGACTTAAGCAGGACCCACACCTTTCACCTCTCACAAAAATCATCTCACGCTGGGTAACAGACTTGAACCTTAGGGGTGAAACTATTAGAATTCTAGAGGAAAACTTTGGAAATACTCTCCTAGACATTGACCTAGGCAAAGAATCTATGAAGAAGACCCCAAAGGCAATCACAGCAGCAACAAAAATAAATAAATGGGACCTGATCAAGTTAAAAAGTTTCCACACAGCCAAAAAAATAACTGTCAAGAGAGCAAACAGACAACCCACAGAATGGGAGAAAATTTTCACATCCTACACATCCAACAAAGGGCTGATAACTAGAATCTATTTAGAACTCAGGAAAATCAGCAAGGAAAAATCAAACAACCCAATCAAACAGTGGGCAAAAGACATAAACAGAAATTTTTCAAAAGAAGACAGAATAATGGCCAACAAACATTTGAAAAAATGTTCAACATCTGTAATCATCAGGGAAATGCAAATCAAAACTGCAATGAGATATCACTTATCTCCAGTAAGAATGGCCTTTATCAAAAAGTCCCCAAACAATAAATGTTGGCGTGGATGTGGAGAGATGGGAACACTCCTACACTGCTGGTGGGACGGCAAACTAGTTCAACCTCTGTGGAAAACAATATGGAGATACCTTAAAGTGATATAAATAGATCTACCATTTGATCCAGCAATCCCACTACTGGGCATCTACCCAAAAGATCAAATGACACTCTACAAGAAAGACACCTGCACTCAAATATTTATAGCAGCACAATTCACAGTTGCAAAGTTGTGGAAACAACCCAAGTGCCCATCAATACATGAATGGATTAATAAAACGTGGTACGTGTATACCATGGAGTACTATTCAGCTTTAAGAAACAATGGTGATATAGCACCTCTTGTATTTTCCTGGATAGAGCTGGAACCCATTCTACTCAGTGAAGTATCTCAAGAATGGAAAAACAAGCACCACATGTATTCACCAGCAAATTGGTATTAACTGATCAATACCTAAGTGGACATATAGGAATAATATTTATCGGCTGTCAGGCAGGTGTGAGGGGGGAGAATGCGTTGGGTATATACATACATAATGACTGAGATGTGCACCATTTGGGGGATGATCACGCTTGAAGCTCTGACTCGAGGGGGGAGGGGGGCATGGGCAATATATGTAACCTTAACATTTATACCCCCATAATATGCTGAAATAAAAAAATATATATTTTTTTACTTACAAAACATGATAAGGTTAATAGTGATAGAGGAATAATAGCATAATCTAAAATGCAAAGAATAATATTTTGGTTTCATAATTTTATAAATACAGTAAATAAAATAATAATTTATTAATGTGATATATTAATTTATTACAAGATTCTTCTGGCTCAGTTTTCTGCAAATTCATTTGTTATATCATAAAAATTTACACTTAGAGCAACTTTATTTTCAGTTGATATAACTGAAAGCACTGACAGTCACTCTTGGAAAATATAAGACTGCAAATACCTTGATATTTTTTAATGTTGAGAAGGATCTTTCTGCTGATGCAACTGTAACTGATGCTGTTGAGAGTATTTTATAGATTGAGACAACATTGGGGTTAATTTTTAATGAATTATTTTAAAATATAAATTTTAGTACATTTAGAGCTGATTATTCTCATAAACAATTTTTCTAAAAAGATTTAAGTCTTCATAGGAATCAGTTTCATGTATGTCAGAATTTAATTTTAAATGTAAAGATAAATAATGACATTTTAATTTTTCTTTGACATTCCCTGTAACTTTTGGAGGTTGTACAATAAACCAAAAGTGGCTTCCTTATTTATAAACACTTCGAAATAACTATATGTGCATTCCATCACTGTATCTTCAATTACAAGGAAATGTTAATTTGCAAATTGTCTTCATCTTTAATAGCTGATTCACCTAAAGCTTCATATGAAAATAATGCTATTTTCTGTTGAATGGGATGACCTTTAAAAATAATTTTGTCTAAGCCGTTATATTTGATTTGCAAGGTTGCAGCAATTTTAAAACCTAGAAAATCTAAATTCTTAGAAGAATCCTAATAACTCTCTGTTTTGTTTATTGCCATGTGCGATATACTTTACATTTATTTTATAATGATTATTGACAAAATTTACTGTCTCACCACAAGCAATTACTTGTCCCAGAATTCAAGCCAGAGAGATACTGCTTGTGTAGATGCCACAGAAATGGGCCTTAGGGAAGGATAGACATGCAAATGTCCACCTTGGGTCCCAGTGCTGCCCCCACATGAAGCACCTCCTCTCTCAGGGCTCCAGCCATTGCTAGAGCAGCCATTGCTTTTGCTGTTTCCACCACCATTGACTCCACCAGTCTAAGCCCAGGTCCTAGCCACAGCCACCCTCACAAGGACCCGCAGTACTCTGGACTCCACCGGGTGTGCACAGTGTCTTGGAGTGATTGCTATGTGCATGGTACCACCTGGCAAGTCTCATGTGCTCACACAAATGCTCCATTGTCTCATCAAAGTTCACTTACAAACCACAAGTTCAAAGGTAAAATTATTAGGAATTGCAATACAGCGACAGCAGAACATTAAACCAAGCACAGTTCCTTCTGAGAGCAGGGTCTTGAAGGTGAGGAAAGAAAACCTACCTTTCATTCTTTCTGATTACTTTGTAAAATAGAGAAAAAAAAAACAAAACACGATAATATCTAAATAAAGTATTTTTCCACAAGTAGATAAACAAGATTGCTCCCACCCTCCAGAACTCCTGAATTCTTTTGCATTTTGTCCTAGTTTTTCTCCCAGTCACATCCTTTTGGATGGCTTCTTTTCCTCCAGCTGGCAGAGTTTATTCCAGTTAGTCCTTTGATATATATATATATATATATATATATATATATATATGAATTTAGTTATAGTGACATGAGGAAATTTGCAGAATGTTGCAGAATGTTCATGTAAGCATGTGTGTATGTGTATTTGGGTGTGTGAGGGAGGAAAGAGAGAGAGATACAGAGAGAGGATTAATGCTATCTCTACAAAGGCAGAGAGGTCTGCATTCAACTTCTGACTCCCATCTTACTAGGTGAGTAACCTAAGCACTTAAACTCTATGAGCCTACATTTCCTCATCTATAAAATGGGAACAATAATGGAACTCATTTCACAAAACTCATTTTTAAAATTAATCAGTGAATACTTCTTGAGAACCTACTCTCTATTAGGCACTATTCTAGGTGCCAGAGATAAAACAGTTGTTCCCTTGTGGAGCTACATTCTGGTTAAGAAAACTGCAAAATAAACACAGTATTTAAGAAAAGATTTAGTGTTTCAGATGGGGATCAGCATTACAAGGGAAGAAAAGCAGGAAAAGTTAGGAGTTCTTGGATAGGGAAGAGAAGGCCATTTTAAATAGGATGGCCAGGGAAGGCTTCTCTGCTTGGGTAGTATTTAGGCAGAGACCCGAAGGACCTCCTGCCAGGCCCAGGAGAAGGGGGGGAATCACACCGAGAGCAGTGCGGTGGATCATGTGGGCCTCATAGGCTACTGGCCAGACTTTGGCATTTACTCTGAGTGTAATCAGGAGCCATGGCAGAGTTTTGAGCAGGGTAGTGATGTGAAGTGTTTTGGGTTTTCAAAGGATCACTCTGGTTGTTGTGTTGAGAATAAACTGGGGTTGGAAAAGAGTGGAAGGAATGAGGCAGGTGAGGAAGTGACTGCCATAATCGGGGTGAGAGATGAAGGGGAATAAAATTGAAGGTGTCAAAAGTGGGCATATGTTAGATACATTTTGATGCCAGAGCCAGTAGGAATTTTTGACAGACTAGATGTGGGGTATGACAGAAAAAGTGGAATTAAGAAGACTCCACTGGTTTTTTGTTTTTTTTGTTTTTTGCCTGGGATGGGAAGCTTCAATGAGACAAAAAATACTAAGTGCTCAGTATTGCTGGTGCACAATCAACCAACTAACATATCTAGATGAACCCTAGAACTCATCAACCTATGCATACAAAATAGGTGAACTTCACTGAAATAACCTACATATATATCTCTAGCTCTTTACCCCACCAGCTTGGCTCACCAGTCAGCCCACTTCCATGTGAATTGGCATTCAAGGAAAGAGACTTAGGTTAATTGTCAGGAACCCCAGATCCTAGTTCCATTTTACCACTGCTCTGTGTGTGATCCCAGACAAGCTCTTTAACTGCTCAATAACCAGTGATGTTTATCAGTATAATAAAGTCTAATAACATTTGCACCACCAACTCATGGAGTGGTGAGGGCAAAGCAAAACCAAACTGCCAGTTATGATTAGTGTGAAAATGTATTGATTATAAAAGTGTTATAGAAATGCCAGATTTCTTAAATGAGTATATTCATTCATTATAATGGTTCTTCCTGCAGAGATTTTAATTTCAGATAGGAAAGACTGGGCTGTAACTCTTTTGGTTTCTTTAGAATAACTGACCTGAAGGTACTCTGAGGCTAATCTTTTAGTATTGAGTATCTACTATCTTCCATTTAAGAGTATCTCATTTTCTTTGAAGCTGTTATTAATTCTCCTCCCAGCTACTCTGCCTTCAGGTTCAGTAATCATAGCCCAAATACCCCTTTCCTTATAGAATCTTCTCAAACCATTTTGTGACTGTAAGGATAGATGGCAAATAGCTTTGATTTCTTTGGCCAATTCCAGTCAATTGTTGGTGGCTGCCTGGAGCACTGACTTGAGAAGCCTTCTGAAGCCTTGTCTAGGCTCCATGGTGAAGAATGTACTGATTCATATGCTTTGGAGGAAGAAGTGGCTGCATGCTCTGGATTTGACATCCACGATTTAAGGCTTAGCTTGCTTTTGCAAGCAGGCGGTTCAGGATCTCTAGGAGTGGTACTGGCTTCCTAGGTGATTCCAACTTGTAGCTACAGGAACCACTGCTTTTCAGGGAGATGTGATGGCCTTAACCACGAAAGAAGTGGGATTTCAGTAGGTGCTTTCATGTTCATGTTTTTGGATTAAGAATCTGGGGTTTCCAGAGACTAGGCTGACATGGTGGTAGAACAGAAATAACATGCGGGCCTTCTAACATCAGTGCCAGTGGTCTTTCCACAACTCCAGGCTGTCGAGGCCAAGAAGGATTGAAGTAATGGATATGAATTCAAAGAAATCTGCTATGTCTTTTCAAAGTAAAAATTGTCACATAATGTTTTATGTAAATTTTGAAGTGAAATAATACATTGACCTTTTTTATGCAGATCAAACTTACATTTGCATTTTCTCCCATAATGAAATGTTTTCTACTATATGGATTGTAATTATAAGTTATATAAAAGAGATATTTTTTTAGAATGTATTATAGCACAAATATGATAAGAACTTTGATATATTTTCTGTTTATTTTTAAAAAAATTATGGTAGCAATTCTCAGTAAAAATTATTTTTATCTTTCCACTGCTATTTTACCTAATGTATAAAGAATACAGTAAATAATATCATATGTGAAACCCAGATAGAGTAGAAGCATACAAATTTTTTTTATTGATTTGTGGGGTACATGTAAAGATTGGTTACATGGATATATTGCATCTTGGTGAAGTCTAGGCTTTTTGTGTAATCTCACCTGGTTAGTGTATGTAGTATCCATTAGGTAATTTCTTATCCCACACCTCTCTCCCACCGTTCCAAGTTCCCATTGTCCATTATTCCACTCTCCGTGTCCATGTATGCTCATTATTTAGCTCCTACTTATAAGTGAGAAGAGAAGCACACTTTGTGGTCTACTGCCCCAATTCACACACACACACACACACATACACACATACACACAAAGCACTACAGCTATCGCTAATTGAATTAGAATAAAAACTAGTCAGATTAAATAGACATTACTTTAGAAGCACACACAAATTGTATTGCACCAAAATTAAATGATTTTAGATGCTTTTCTTCTTTAGATGTTTATAGACAGAGCATATTGCATTTTTCTGCAACAACAACCCAAAATAACAAGGTTTAATTGAGAGCTTTGAAATAAGTAATGTCTCTGATCTAATAGTGGGACATTCAGTTCTTTTCTTCCTGAATTTAAAAATATTGATTAATTTTTAAAAGCTTTCTGAAACAGAATTACAACTTTAGAAAGGCTAAAAGTTCCCCCTTGCTCAATGGTGATAAGAACTGATTAGCCTTACATGGACTATAAGAACAGAGTGAGTGTGCTGACTTGATTGTGAAGAATACCTACAAGTAATGACTTGGAAATCTCTATTGGTTACTGTATTAGTTTCCAGTGGTTGCTTTAACAAATTACCACAAATTCAGTGATTTAAAATAACTGAAATTTATTCTCTCACAGTCCTGGAGGTCAGAAGTCTGAAATCGATTTGTCCACAGGGCTACATTTCCTCTGGAGGCCATAGCAAAGAGTTCATTCTTGCCTCTTCCAGCTTCTAGTGGCTCCAGACCATCTATCATAGTTTATGGCATCATCACTCGTATCTCTATCTCTGCCTTCCCATCACTTTGTCTTCTGCGTGTCATTGGATTTGGGACCCATCTGGATTATCTAGGATGCTCTTGTCTCAAGGCTCTTAACTTAATCATATGGGTAAAGAGTCTTTCCCCAAATAAAGCAACGTTCACATGTTCCAGGTATTTGGATGTGGTCATATCTTTTGGGGTGAGGTCACCATTCAACCCAAATGTAGTTTCTTTCAGTAGAATTTGGGTTATAAGATCTGCTCAGAAACATTAAAACAACTAAGAGGGACATAGAATTATCTCAATATCTTATTTGCATAATGAAGATAGGGATGTAGTTTGGTTAGCTAAAGTAGCATATTTGGCCAAAATATCAAGTTTAACCAATCAACATCCACATCTTTAAGGTTCGTGTATAACCAGTATAATCCTATTTCTTGATAACCAATAAGTAGAAAATCGGAGATGAGGGCACAATTGAAATCTTATAAATTAGAAAATATATAAATGCTTCTTACTTTTTTTCTGTTCTAATTATTGAGAACTTTATAAATGTGGATAATACCATTAACAAGCAGGCATACCCCAAACTCAAAAGTAAAGTAAAGCATTGACAAATGTATCTGGCTAGTTGGGTGGTGCCATTTGCAAATACTACTTGTAAGTTACCAAGTTGTTTAAGGATCAAATGAGGTTCTACATTTGAACTTCCTTTATACATTGTATTACATGATACTAGTGTAAGAAATTACTATTTATACTTGGGAAGGGGATAGGAACAAGTTTGCTACTATAGTTGGACTCTACAAAAAATTCTCACTAAATGAAGGTTAAGGACATTTTTGTTCAACACACCAAATAGGCTTGCACTTAGTTGAAGTGGCCATGGGGGTTTAGTGTCTGCTCTTAAATCAATTTAGCTGGTTATTTTCATCTTCAAGAATGAATTGGGTTTACATTAGAGATAATATCCTTGTGAGAGTAGGGCCGTCAACAAGATGAATTCCTCTCTTGCTTGATTTTTGTTTACTGATAAGAATTCATTTGGGATGTAAAGATACAAGAAATCTTAAAGCAAATTATTATAAGATGAGGGAATTTGATACCCTAAGGAAATAACGACCTGTCAGCAAGATTAAGAAATGACTTTTAAGAAGGTACTTATTCTCAGATTTGAGACATATGGTTCTAAATATTCAGTAAAAAGAAAATTCGTAACCAGTGTAATAACACAGAATTAAATGCCATACAATAGTGGCTTTTCAATTCTTAGAAAACAAACCCTAATTTTCCCCTAAATAAATCTTACCTGGAAGTCCAATATATAAAAGAGATTAAAGTGCAGCTGCTCTGGTTACACTTTATAGAGGTGGGGGCAGGGATGAGGAACACAATGGACTTCTTGGGGCACTTGCCACAGTTGCAGCTCTGCACTACTTTTGTGATTATTTGATCAATAGCTGTCTTTGCCACTAGACAGCACTCCAGGCTGGGACTTTGGTTTTGCCCACAATTACATCCCTAGTGCCTAACACAGTGCCTGGAACTCAATATATACTTTGTTAATAAATGAATGGATGATGAGAAAGACAAGAAAAGCTAATTGAATCAAACTGGCCAGTTGTCAATATCTCTGATGGCAGTGATGGTCCTTTTTCACCATCCTAGCATTTATTACCAGTACCGTCAGCCACACTGAACACTGCATTTTGGTGCATGGCACAGTTCCTAGCACATAGTAGGTTTCAGTAAATTAAATAAATGCTACTCAGAAAATATTAGTTGAATGGATGAATAAGGTACTAAATTATTGAATGAAAAATTGAGTTCTTTGTGATGGAATGAGGACAAGTGGTTCAATTTTCTGCCTTAAAATAACTAAAAAAAAAAACCCCAAAACCAAAATTCCATGAAGTATCCTAATGGAAGCCTTCTAGGTATCCTTTTAAAAAGTCAGGGCTATGTTTAGTGTAAGTTTCACTTTGTTTATACCAGTTCCCCAGAACTGTATTGTCTGAAAGTGTGACACATCATAAAGCAACTGTAGCCAATAGTGGTACTAAAGCCGTCTTCATTCAGTACAAATTGCTGACTTACAATTATCCCCAGGAGACACAGAGTGCCCCGAATATGGACAGCTCCAAAGAAGTATGCACAGTTTGAAAGAATTGTGTGCCTATAGGAAACACACAGGCTCTTTATTTAGGAAGAAGAGGTATAAATTACAGTTGCTTGAAGGAAACCCTACCTTGTGCCTTAGCTATCTGTGTAAGCAATGTGCCATTTGATCTACAGTGTGTATTGTAGCAAGATATTGCCTAGGGAGTTATTTAAATGAGAGCAGGTCGATTTGCAGTTTATCTAGTCTTCAGAACATCTGCAGACTAAGGCACCAAAGCCTAAGCCGTAGTGAACTTCCGGAGTTCCAAGAAAACCACTGTTCTCTCTCTCTCTCTCTCTCTGTCTCTGTGTTTTGGGAGGGGTGTTCTGGGCAGCAACTATCACTGGAGCTTGCTGAAGATTCCCGCTGAATATCCATATGTGAGAGTATCAGAAGGCCTTGATTAAACTGCCTCGGTGGGGGGACTTGGCCTTGGGGAGGGCGAGCCAACCTGTCCTTAAAGTTGTGGTCTCAGCTGACTCATTCTGAGATGACTTCCAGGTGGCACACAGATTGGGTCCAGAATGGAAACCGTCCAAACCTGGGGTTGTTCTTTTTGATATATATATTTTTTCAAAACAAGTAAAACTGTACAAATTTATATGTGCTCATTATTAAAAAAATCTGTAACACAAAAGTATATGTAGTAAACACTGCAAATGTCCTTCCATCAACCAGTGCCAGCCATCCCATCCATGCCTCACCCCCACCCCCACTACATGTCACTTTTTTGCCTAGAGGCATCACTGATACCTGCTTGGGGTCATTGTATGTGTCCTTACAGACCATTTTCTATTTGGATACAAACATACCAATGTGCATATATGGATTTTCAAACACATGCATAGTATCATACTATACTATTTCACTATGAATATGCTTTTTTCACTAAACAGTATGTCTTTGGCATATTTACAGCCCAACAATTTTTTTTAAAGAATGGGTATCTTCAGTTAGTAAGATTTTAATGTGTACTTTTTCAGGCATACACACACACACACACACACACACACACACACATGTTCACACACATATTTGGTTGATTTTGCTATTTTTATATAAATGGTATCATGCTATATACATTATTATGTTAACTTGTTTTTCCCCTAGTTAGTGTATTGTGAAGGTCATTTCATGTCAACACATATAGGTCTTTATCATTCTTTTAAACTGCTATTTAAGTGTTAACAAAACAAGGATGTGTCATGTTATTTTGGTAATTATTTACTGATGAACAATTAGGCTGTCTTCCCAGAGTGTTGGTTGTTATTGTCGTTGTGTTTATTTTAAATAAAACTGCAATGAATATCCTACATAAACATCTCTTTGTGCACAGGTGATATTATTTCTATAGGTGAAATTCCTGGATCAAATGATGTGGTCATTTTAAATATTAAGGTATAGTATGAAGTTGTTCTCCAAAAGGTCTCTTTCCTCAATTCCTTGCCAACACTAGATATTGCTAGACTTCTTAATTATTGCAAATTTGACAGGGAAAAATTATCTCATTGTTCTTTTAATTTGCATTTTCCTCATTATTGAGGTTGGCCTGCTGCTTCATTTTTAATTCATATTTTCCATTCTGTATCATTCTACCTCCTGTCTCTTCTTTTTGTCTCCAGTTTCTTTCAGATCCAGGTAGTCCTATAAAATGCTTCAGGTGAATTTTCCTAAAGTTACTTTTCCTCACTTCACTTTCTTAATCAAAAGTGTTCACTTGACTTTGCCAGATCGCTAGTGAGGTTCTGTGAGCCATGACCCATGCTAGGCCCACTGGGAGGGGCAGTGATGGGTCATGACCATCATCTGTATGGTGACTCAGGGAGCTCTTCTCTCTCCTCTCCTTATTCCTCCTCACCTGAGGGATGTAACTAGTCCCAAGTCCATAACCCTCAAAACCTCTTTTTGTAATTTCAGAATAATCCTCTCCACACTTCAGCTCTGTGGAATCAAAGCTCATTTTTGCTTAGATATGGAATTCATAGGAGTGTCCAATATAATGGAAATGATTCTGAAATTTTCTCTTAATATTTTCAGAAATGAAATTAAGCCTCTCTGTCTGATACTCTCAGCACAATGCTCTTCCCCTCCTACTCCTGTCTGCTGATTGTATTACCAAGCAATCAATGGACTTGTTGCCCCATGCACATAGAAGCCAATATCATGGCACTGACCTTTGAGAAAAAGCTTTATTGCAAGTCAACCGGCAAGGATACAGGAGGAAATGCTCAAATCTGTCTCCCTGATCTGGAGTCTGGGTAAGATTTTATAAGCATAGGGTAATGAGGCATGAAATGATTTGTTCTTGTAATGAGGTTATGCCAGGAGGCATGCTCTGACTGGACCATACGATGGGGTGATGCCAGGGCTTCACCTGATTGGATCCCGGATCCTGCCAGGTAGTGTCCACTTCTTAATTCAGTCCCCACTCTGGTCTGGTCTGAACACTTAAGTTCCACCCATGGGTACATGCTTGGTTCATTTGGGCATGCTCAGGTTATGTGATCTTCAACTTGGGAGTCCATGGCAACTGGAAAACAACTCACGACTTTGTAACATAAAAGTTGAACCAGATTGGTCTGGTGGTTACACTTGCTGCTGTCTCTCGTCCAAACCTACATCTGTGCCTCCGTTCAGTGAGGCTCCTACCAAACACCAGTGTTACTCAGTGGGAATTCAAATTGCAGAATCTCCTGCTGACCTTATAGAACTTTCTGGGTGGGTGTCTCTGGCATTACCAGGATACAAGTCCTATGGATGGAATGAATTTCGGAATCCTTCATTTTGGTCTCAGAAAGAATCAAACCTTTTGCTAGCTGGATAATCACCCTCCCCGTTGTTCCCCAGGCCTTTTGAACTGTCATCAGAGTGCATTGTTCAGTAACAGCAAAGGGAATAAAATTGCTTTTTAATAGTGATGTTCTAAAATGTGTTATTTTTCTGCCACTTCTAATTCCAGAAAAAATTAGTGCTAATCACTTCTTTTTAATTTCCAGTATTTCCATCTTAGGTCATAATGTTGATTATATGTAGTCTGAACTAAGCGAGGGGAAAACATTGACTTCAATGGGGCTGTTCCACAGTAATTGGTACTTCATAAACTTCATTTGTGCCTTTGTAATAGAGATGGAAAAAATTATCAAAATGATAAAAGCTCAAAGAAATAGGATTGGCACTTGGCTTTGCAGCTGTCTCTTTTGAAGTATACTTCAGAAGTTTTAATAGGTGGAAAATGTATAAATTTGGTGCCATTTGCTCTAAGATTACCGATACAGTCTTTTTTATTTTTGATGTGGTATAAAGATGCTTGGAATTTGAGGTCAATATTCATTACCACCAACAATTTAAGTTTATTTCATAAACCCACTTATTTTGTGTGTCAGTTGGAGGATAGGCAACTCTAGAAACTTACAGTTCTCTGATCATCAGCTACTACTGAAGCTAGTAAGTAATGATAAAAAACCTAGATGTACCAAAACGAATCACAATCATTCTACAAACAGTGCACCAGATGTGTATAAACAACCACCCAGACCAAGTGAGAAATGCATTATATTCTGTTTTCTTTTCAGACAAACAAAGCTTCAGATTTCTACAACAAAAAGTCTAAGGCCTCAGTGATAAGAATTAATCTGAACTCAGAAGATTTAAGGCTTAATTAGAATTCTGATACAAGACAGAAGACTGTGTGAACTGCTGTTGCTAAATCGTACTGTGTAAACATTGCATACTGATGGAATTTGCTTGTCAACTCAACTGGCATTTCTGTGCAGTAAGCTTGTCTTTCTGTCAGTCCAGTGCATCAGGAGAAAAGATCAGCATCTCAAAGGAGTGTGATCTGCATGTGTAAAGAGAGGAGAAAAAAATCCTCAAAGAAAAGGAGCTTTTGAATGTTTTTCAGTTGTGCTCAAAGGTTAAAAAGAATGTCTTTTACCAATGTGCATTTTGGTCTAAGGATAGCCAGGGTTTTCTTTCTAAGAATTGGAAGATAAACATTTTTTCTTTTTAATTTGAGGGAAAGTATCTACAACTTTAGCTAAGTGTGCCATGGAAAGAAGACTGCAGAAAATGAAAAGAATTTTAAAATGTTTTGAGCTTTTGCCCAATCCCTCCTGTGGAACACTTTGTTTTTTTATATGTACTACCTCAGCCAATTTACTTAACCCAGGAAACAAACAAACAAACAAAAAAACTAAGCTGCAACGTAGTGCAGGCAACGTAAAGAACATAGGAGCTGGATGGGATAGACAAGTGTTTAAATCCTGATTCTGCCACTTTGATACCTCTCTGTACTTCAGTTTCTCATCAATTAAACATTGGCATAATAAAAGCCATGTCACAGGGATATAAGTGTTAAATGAAATAATGTATGTGAAAGTCCTGGCACTTAATAGGTGATAAAGAAATGTTTATTGAATGTTTTGAGACCACTGCTATTTTAAAAGGTTTTTCTTCCCAGTGATATTATAGGGTTTGTGATTGCTCTGCTCTGTTGTAGGCTGAGTTGTTTTATAAGCTCCCACAACCAGGGATCATGTCTGTGCAATTCTTTGTTCTCAGCTCTACAGTATGCATAGAGTTGTTAACAAATGCTTTTTGCTTGCCTCTGCTCAGTAAACACGTTTCTTCTTCCTACTGGTTCTCTGGTTCTTGTTTTCCTTTTATTTTTAGTTGACATGTAATAATTGTACATATTTGTGAGATAAAGAGTGATATTTTGATACATATATATGATGTGTAATGATCAAATTAGGGTAATTAGCATATCCATCACCTCAAACATTTATCATTTGTTTGTGCTGGGAACATTCAAAATCCTCTCTTCTAGCTTTTTTTTTTATTGCTAACTATATTTACCCTACCCGGCTATGGAGCATTAGAACTTATTCCTCACACCTCTGATCCTTTGTTTCTGAATGTCATTTGTCTGTTGGGTTCAGACACTGTCTGTTGCAGACAATTTTTGCCAGGGTTTTTTACGGTTAACTGTGAAGGATTTATTTCAGTACAAACATTGGAGAAGAAGAGAGAGGGAGAAAGGTGCTCGGTACATAACAGATACTCAAATATTTGTAGAATGTAGAGGTGCATGTGAGATGCAAATATAGGTAAGAGGAAAAAGAAATGAGGCAAAGAGAGAAAGGGTAATAATAGTCAGCATTTATTACAATTATTGAATGTTTGGGACATGCAAATGAGGAAACTGAAGCTTATAGAAGTCAAGTAAATTACCCAGGTAATTGATAGATCCACAATATTTTATCTGAAGCCCTTGAGGACAGATATGTTTCAGGATTCAGAAATTGATAGATCTTAGATTTTAGAAAGATATATGGTAAGTGTACCATATATTACATAATATCATCAGCAGGATTAGTGCTAATACCACATAATCAAATATATTAATATTTATACATTGAAATATATGAATATTTGCCCCAGTGAGATAAATAAAGCCTAGAAATAGTTCCACATTAGTTCAGGTCAAGTCAGATTTTGCTGACAAATAAACTACAAATACCTTTATTTTTCAAAGCCTTTTTGGATTTTGGAATTGCAGATAAGCTTTGCAGGCCTATGGTGGGTGGTAGAGAATAGTGTGATCTATTCTAATTGCCTTGCTGTCTTAGTTTCCTGTCCTTGCTGAACAAGTTACCACATATTTAGCAGCTAAAGGAATGCAAATGTTTTATCTTACAGTTTTAGAGGTCAGAAGTCCAAAATGGGTCTCACTGGGCTAAAGTCAAGATGTCAGCAGAGCTGCATGCTTTCTGGAGACTCTAGGGGAGAATCTATTTTCTTGTCTTTTCCAGCTTCTAGAGACACCCACATTCCTTGGCTCATAGCCTCTTTCTTCCATCTTTAAAGCCAGCAATGACAGGCTAAGTCCTTTTAACCTCTCATCACTCTGACCTTTTCTTCTGCCATATTTAAAGGACACTTGTAATTATATTGGACCCAGACAGATTATTTAGAGTATATTAGTCAGAGCTCTCCAGAAAAATAGAACTAGTAGGATGTGTATATATATTGAAAGAGATTTATTGAAGGGATTGCCTTACATGATTACAGAGCCTGGTAAGTCCAAAATCTGAAGGGTGGACCAGCAGTCTGGAGACCCAGGTCGTGGTTGGTGTTGTAGTTCAAATTCAAATACCATCTGCCCGAGAATTGCTTCTTGCTTACAGGAAATCAGTCTGTTGTTCTACTTAGGCCTTCACTTGGTGGATAAGGCCCAACTAGATTATGGAAGGCAATCTGAATTATTCAGAGTCCACCAATTTAAATATTAATTTCATCTAAAAACACCCTTACAGAAACATCCAGAATAATGTTTGACATTGTTTAATGTTTGACAAATAAGCTAAATTGATACATAAAATTAACCATCACACAGATAATCTCCCCATCTCAAGGTCAGTGCATTAGCAGCCTTATTTCCATCTGCAAACTTAATTTTCTTTCCATATAATCTCACAGATTCTCATTTCCAGGGATTAGTACATGAATGTCTTTGGGGCCCATTATTCTGTCTGCAACGGTGTGGTTTTGCAAATTGTACACAGTACATTTCCAAGGGGGCAACATTCACGTAAATTGCAATTTGAATAATGCCATCTTCTGAAGCAATGCAATTTGGAGGTCCTTTTCCAGAACCCACTTGCATAGATAGCCATTGCCATACCACCTACCAGGGGAAGGGTGTAATCAAACTTTTTCCAGGCTCAGCTTCTGACAATCAGGATAACGATGGCTTCTGTATAAATACATCAGCTAGCTCCACAGAAGATGAGAGGGAGCTAGTATCCCTATGGAGTCACCCTGTGGAAGATAGGGGCAGAGTTGCTAGGTTTGCAATTCCAAGTTTTCCTCAAGATGGTCTCGAATAGGCTTTCATAACTCAAATAGGACTGTCTTCTCTGGATAACTCTTTGAGTGTTTTGTGGAGGGGAAGTGGAAAAGCTGCATTTCTCATTATTGGAAGCCTGCAGCGAGGTTTCAAAGGGAACAATTCCCAGTCCAGCCACTGAGGCAGGGAACTCTTTGGTCTGGTGTGGCTGGGTGGATGATGAATATACTTCTGATAGCTATGAAGCCTACAGATCTATGACATCTTTCTTCAGAAAAGCATTTTTCAGAAGAGCCAAAACATTGCTAGTGTATCTTATATTTTCATTATTTTTACCATAGATGACAGAAAAATCAAATACCTCCTAAATACTAAAATCAGCAGAGAGATGTACCTTTATCATAATCTTCTCTATTGCTCTATCCCCAAACAAAGCTAAGAAAATAGACAAAAAGGGAGAGAAAAATCAGAAAGTCTTCTCAAATATGCGAGAGCCATTAATTCAAACTTTTTTCAAGAAACCTAGAAGTAAAGGATCCTTCTTTTGTGGCTGATGTGAAAAATCTCATTTATCATTGTTTGCAAAAGCTCAATGGGGAAAAGCTCTATTTCTTGACCTTTCCAATTCCTACAGTAAATAGCCACACTCTAGATGTTTCATTTATGTAAAGAGAGTCATTACCAGAAATGGTTAAGTAAATTGGTAAAAATCCTGTCGGTGTATAATCACTATTCAGTTCTTTGTAATGTCCTAGGCAACTTCTGTTTCTGGCCTCCTATTGCTCAGAGCAGGGACAACACTTCTGGTTTTGATGTCGATTGGCTTTTATTAGGAGCCAGGATGTTTGATTTAGATTAAAACACTGCTGGTGAGCTTGGTGAACACAAAGAAAGGTCGGTAGGTTAGGTGAGCAAATTGTCACCAAAGGGAGGATGTGACCTCAATTTTTCCATTAGCAGGGAGGATCCAGAGCTGACAAGTTCTTGGGAACAGCATTTGTTCAAAACAGAGGAATAAAAAAGGAATTATCTGATAGGCCTTGGAGCTGATAAGTCCTTATCTAAATGCCCATTGTGTTATTTGTTGATGGGATTAGCACACGTCTTCTTAAGTCTCTGGTTGGACTTCAAAGCCCACACTTATTCTGTTATAGCACATTATTAAATTATGCTCAATATCTTCTGTTTAATGTGTAATACATTTTAGAGTGGAGTGACCACAATCTAGATTCATTTTATAAAGATTTGAAGTAAAAATACAAGCAACTTTTTCCTTAAAGATTGAAGGCTTTTGTTGTTGAAAGAGCAACCAACATAGAAAAGATGTTACTATACTTTGTTTTTCAACACAATTTAATATTTTAAGTTGTCCAGATATGTTTTTCAAATGTCATGTAACCATAGTCTAAGGCAGGGGTCAGTAAACTTTTTCTGTAAATGGTCAGATACTTTAGGCCTTGTGGGACAGATAGTCTTTATTGTAACAACTTAACTCTGCTATTATAGCACAAAAGCATCCGTAGAAACTGGGCAATATTGTGTCCAATAAATTATTGACAAAAACAGCTGCAGGGCCAGATTTGGCCTATAACATGGCCATAGTTTGTTGACTCTTAGTTTAAGAGATAAGAAAACAAACTCTACTGATCAATTTTCATAAGCATAAAAATTAGAGCAACAAAGAATATCAGTCATCCAATCTGTTAAAATGGAAACGGTTGTCCAAACCATTGTCTCCTCTTAAGTTTTCAACAATACTGGTGCCTTCATTTTGTCTCTCTGCTGTGCTAGCACTGTGCTGGCATGCCATAGAATTCTATGAGAAAGAAAAGAAAAACTAGGGGGTGAATGTGTCATAGATTAGGTTGCCTGGGATGTTTGAAGGAGATAGGATGATGTGGCATAGCTTGTCTTATGTACTTGGGAATGAATCATCTAATAGTTTTATTTTTTTCTAACAAAGGACAACAAATTACCTGACAAAGACATAATGTAAATATGTTCCTTTCGTCATTGTTGGGCATAGAGGGTAGAATCCAGCAAACACTAGGTTTCTCCTCTCTTTCTGCTAAAGAAAGCGAGCATTTGGATGATAGAGTTTAATTGTGGCGAATTCCTCCTTATTTAGGAATAATGCTCCTCTCTCTCAATATCTCTCATTTTTAATTCAATTTAGTGCCAAGGGACAGATTTTAATCTTAAATGTCAAGTATACTTACAAATGTCAAGTGCACACATAAATGTCAAGTGAGCTCTGTAGTTCCTCACATCTTCTCCTACTGAAGTGTAGAAGACACCATATGGAAGACTCACGACTGGAGAATTCTGATTCTTAAATGCAGTTTGTTCTTGTGCTTGAGGCATAGCTATCTAGTTAGCTGTTATATTCACTCTAGCTTCGTGATGAAATTGGAACACTTTTCAGAATTGGAGTCAATGAACCACATACTTGTTTATAACAAGTTACATAGAAAGTGCAAGCCCTTTTGGTGATTTTTTTGAAAGAAAATAGGATCAACAAGAAAAATAATTTCAGAAGAAATTGCTTATGTGCCCATTGGACAAAATTTTGAAATAACCTTTGTATTATGTACTTATGTTAGTAGAGTTCCTTTGACTTCTTGTCAGTAGATCTTACCTGCTTGTGCAAAGGGGAAGCCACGGCCCTGATTTATATTTTAACAATTTATCTATTTCTGGAAATGGATCCTTTTTTCCAACTCAATATTTTGAGTTTTCAATAAACATCCAGAGGTTTCATAATATGTGCTAACTTCCCTGCACATGCATGGATTTCTTCCTTTATCTATTTAGTAAACACTTATCGAGTGTCTGTAATGTGCTAGGTGCTGTATATAAGCAGCAGTGAACTCAGAGCTTACATTCCAGTGGAGGAGACAGATTTTAAATAATTAATCACCCTAGTAAATAAATAATTGCAAACTGCAGTGTTATCAAGGAAAAGTACATTGTTCTCCTAGAGCTTTTAATAGGGAGAACTGACCTAGTCTGGGATCAGGGGAGACTTCTCTAAGGAAATGGGGTCTAAGTAGCCTTAGATGATTTGGGCTACAACTAGAAAAATAAGCAGAGGTTCAGTAGACAAAGACTGGGAGTTAGAGTGTGTCAGGTAGAGAGAACTCTTAGATTCACGGGCCTTGAAGTAGGAAAGAACCCAGAGCATTGAAAGTAGACCAGTGTGTCCTGACCTAGGGAGTAAGAGAGGGACAAAAAACTCCTTTATTCATTAAATATTCTGGAGGACTACTGTATACAAGCCACTGTTCTAGGTACTGGGAATATAGTAATGAAAAAAAAAAAAAAAAAAAACAAATCCCTGCCTTCATAGAGTTTATATTCTGGTGAGAGAGACTATGAATATATAACAAGATGTTAATTTGATTTTCTATAATAATAAGTGCTCTGAAGAAAATGAAGCTGTGTAGTCGGTGAAGGTCTCTCTGAGATGTCGTTTGACCAAATACTGATTGATGTGAAAGAGCCAATCAGATAAAGAACTTGGGGAGGAGAATTCTACCAGTGGGATCTGCCTAGAAGAACATACCTGGTATGTTTTTTAGATTTTATTTTATTTAACATTCCCCCCAAAATTCAAGAGGCATATAGTAGGTAACTTGTGCTACATTCATGGCTAATACATGTTAGGGTAGGATTTAAACCCAGTTCTATCTATCCCTTTCCTTTCCTATTATACATACTTGCCTATTTAGACAGTATTAAGCCATGTCCAAATGCACAGGTCATTCAATCAAATCAGTCATTTAATCATTTAATTTAGTCATTTAATTAATTCCAGTCAAAATTGTCACATATGAGGGTGGACATAATCATTGGTATGTATCCTTGATGGAACTGCAAGCTGTTGCTGATAAAGGTGCTCTCATCCTTTTTTTCTGGAAAAGACTCCTTTGGAGTCTGGTATGAGGAGAAGCCATGCTTATTGCATATTTTATGTGGTAAGTTTGGAAATCATTATGGAACATAGAGAAAGTCCCAGACTAATAGGAGACTTAGGTTCTATGCTTTTTCTTCCAAGTTTTGCAAACTTGGGCAAGTTTACAACCTGAGTTCCAGTTTCTTCATCTGTCAAGCAGAAATGTTCATATATTACTTGTCTACCTCTCAGAGTTGTCAATATCCAATTAAAATGTTACTTCTACCTTTATATCAAGAATCCAGCAATTTATTACCATCTTCACTGCTACTACCCTGGCCCAACCACAATCATCTCTTTCCTGGATTATTGCAATAGCAGCCCATCTGGTATCCCTGCTCTACCCTTGCTACTCCAGCCTTTAAGTCCATTCTGAATGGAGTAACCACGGTGATCCCGCTAAAAGCAAATCATTTCTTAGTAGTACTTACTACTCTGCTTCAAATCCTCTAGTTATACATTAATTCACTTGGAATTAAAGCCAAAGTCTTAATATTGCCTACGTGTCCTTCCATGATGTGCCTGCCCACATTATAACTCTGACGTCATCTCCTCATCTGGTCCTCTCATTTATTCTCCTGGTGGTCTTTGAGAAAGGCTGCAGCCACCACGATGGGTCCATGAAGCACCCAGGCCTCCCCTCCACAACCATGACTCAGCATCCAGGCTCATATGGCCTGGTCCTGCCTCTGTCTCAGGCCAAGCACACGGGCTGCTGCCAGGAAGGCCGCCCCAGTGAGCAGCTCAGCGATGAAACTGATCCAGCCCAGGGCCAGCGACTAGCCGAAGTGGATGTCCACCTGGTCCAGGAGCGCCTTCCCCAGGAGACTCAGGGCCTGTCAGAAGGCAGCGGCTGAGTACTCAACGTAGATGTTAATCCCAGTGAGGATCACTGCGGCTGCAGGGAATGCAAGGGGAGAGCAGATCAAACGCTCTTCCCCTCCCCTCCCCTCCTCCTTTTCCCCCTCCCCCTCCCCCTCCTTTCCCCCCCTCCCCCTCCCTTCCCCCCT